>JAECUM010022654.1:0-35605 GCA_016617855.1 Megalonaias nervosa | reverse complement strand
ACAAGTTTTGTCAGGAAGCTCTCCACTTTACAGATGGCTTACTGAAAATACCTAACAAGCCTGTAATGCAACATGTCTTACAGCGGGTTATGCCCAACCAAAGCAGGTGCTGACCCTTTGTCTAACACAAACAAATAACCTTTACGGATGGCTTCTTTAAAACTATAACAGTAGGATTCACATGTCGAGTCAATGCAAGTGGGTTGCCTATGAATAACTTATCATAAAGGCTATGTCCAGTATTTTTTCCGATAATTAGACTCACACATGCATATTTATTTATGTAGGTTTAGGCGAAGTACATGAGCAAAAACACTGTTGGTTGTTTAAAACATTTGATGACTGGCGTTTTCTTCCCACCTGCCTTGCATTATTAGTGAAAATAATGTATTAACATCATGCTTTCTACGTAATTGTCACTAGTCTTCTGTATACTGTTTTATTGAATTTAATTATATGTAATAAGACGGAAATGATGCTGAGATATCATTTTGAACACGCCGCGAAGAGCTTTTGAAGACTCGACGTTTCTACCAATTTAATCAGACATGACATAAAATTAATAGCCAAAAAAGACTAATAGTTTTATATAGGCAGGAGCGGCCTAAAATCTCCCTTTGAATGCCTCACTAAATTACATTCAGGTTTACAAGATTCCTTGGTAAATTTCTCCAGGTACTCAATACGATTACTAATCCAGTTTTCCGATGGCAGGACACAATTCATATATGTCACTTAAGTGGTCTTTTTTGGTAATGATATACTTAGCAAAGCAACTGGCACGGAGATTATTTTATGCAAATTTAATTTTTCGTTCACATTAGTTTTACACTGTCTGCCCTATTAATGAAATACTTTCCTAACGAACAGAAAAAGTAGGAAGAAGATGATGGTGGTGACGGTGTACTGGAGAAAATATACATGAAGAAAGGAAACGAAGAAGTAAAATGAAGCATCATGGAGCCTAGACTTCAAATGAGAGGGAGATGAAGAGGAGAGGGAAGAGTTTTGACATTATAAAAAATTCCAATGTTTTCCCAGTTAAGGCAATCAGTGTGTGTAAATATCAATTATTAACGTTTTGGTCCATAATTAGTCTTTATCTGAGTAAGCTTCACAGGAGATCAAGAAGCTAAGAGGGGAAGAGGAAGGGAGAGAAGAAACAAAAAATATTCGACTTACCTAGTTGGATTCGCTGACTGAAAAAATCAACGATTCTCTAAGTCGACTGTAATGACGATCTGATCACAAATTACACTTGAAGTTGTGTTGTAAAAAGCCAAGGCTGCGTCTGTTCGTTTTTGGAAAATTATGGCCAATTTTGGGAGTTGTGTTGTTTCTTGATTCATTATTGGTGTTTCTACTCCTTAATCCAGTTCAATAATTAGCAACATTTACGGTCATATCGCAGACTCACAGAATGCATGATTGTCACCTTATTGTATACAGGAAACACCATTTATTTTGTTTTAAAAAAAGCAGAAGAGTAGGTTGATCGGGAAAGCATTCCCGGGTTTCAAACACTATTTTAAGAAACTCCTAGCAGATTTATTTGTTTAAAACAAAGTTTTTTAATACATAGGTACAACTAAAAATATTTTCTGCGATCATTCTTTATCAGAACTCATTGGATAACGTATGACGTGTACTCAATATAAAATACAAACATTAAATTTAAAAAAGTCGCCTCTTTAAAACCTTTAACAGTTTTCAAAATGTTATTGATTTTAATCTTGCAAAGAGAAATAAAGTATCCACTCACTATTCAGAAGACAATTTGCCCGAACAATATATTTAGAAGTACTCTGATATAAGCAGTTTAAAATAGTGACTTGTGCTAATATGATTGATATCTCTATTGATAATAATTTGCATGAATGAGATCACATGTCTTCATCGATAATCAAATGTGTTAAAACAACCCATAACTTAATTCTATTGCACAGAATTACGAGCCTTAAATTAAAATCAAATATCGTCACAAAAAAATACAATAACAGAAGAGTTACATTGAATGTTATCTTTAGGTGCAAAATATGTATGTCGAAGAATATATTCTAATTTGCAGAACAACATATTACTGTTCTCTAAAACTTACTTACATCATCATTAGTTCCAGCATCGTAACTTCCATAGATAACTTTTTCGTACCAATTATGTTTAAATTTTTACTAACACAAACCGTTCACAAAGCACAAACAAAATTATGCACAAAACAACTCCCGTTTGAGATTATATCAAATGTAGATCAACTTCATGATGTAGGCCGCTTGACTTCTCTACAAAAATATTGATTGTAGTACAGTTTACGATAACACTAAAGCAGTTCCACTAGGTCTTTTCACTCCTGATTGTTGAGTACCGTGATTGGCATCCCTTAAATTCCAGTCTAAGGTTACGGACTCCATGGACCTTTTAAAGTGGCAAATTTGCATTAAATTTGACCGGGAGAACCGGATGAGTAGTATAGTAAATTATGTGAACCATGACCAGTTCAGAGTTGTTCTTATATGTAACACTTTATTTACGATATCATAGCGTGACATTGTTTCCATTTTAACAGAATTATTGCTCTTGGTTGACCTTGTCTGGAAACTTCGTTTTACTTTAGCACAAAGCTTGTGGTTTGAATGTCTCGTGTTTGCATAATGATCTTCCAAGTAATATTAATTGATGAAATAAATTAAATAATTGCCGTCTAAAGGTATTCGTAATTATATTCTCAAACATGGCGACTTTAGCTGAAATAGTTGGAACCGAACAGCTAAACAAGTGTAATGACCCTTGTTGTATATTTCTTTCCACAAACCTATTATGTCATCGATTTCCTCTGGGTAGATTAGCTTTGTCCGATTTGGTTTATCTTGATCGCTCCCAATATCAAACGGCCAATAATGTAAATTTCTTTATTCTATACTGAGCATTACTTCTTGCGAAGAACGACATTACTTTCAAATTGCCTTTTCAGGAGTTTGATTCCATTTCGGCGATGAAATTTGATTTTTTGAATATTCATTGAAATGGATTAATAGATATGCTTAAATACCACTCAGAAAATATCTCTATCAGACCTTATCAATCTTGTTCGCATTCCGCAATCTCTAATAACCATTCTCATACACTAAAGATATTGCCATTCCATTCACCAGTAACTTGTATTGACTGCACGGGTTGACGTGTTGGGAATATCAAAGAATGTAATATCCATATTCGGAAGGTTCCTAACTAAGTGACATTTGCTTTTAAATAGAAGTGAGAAAGCGTTTTAACTACAAATTTTTGCATGCATGTTTACAACCAATTCAAAATATAATCCCAAAGCTATTTGAGACATTCTGAAATGCAGAAACGACAATAACTTAGTCTTATCTGCGGTCTATGAGTTCTGAGAAAATTTGTATCTGATAAATTCTTTGTATCACGCTTGGCATTGACGTGTTGAACTGGCTATTATTGCCTTCGCTAAAAGCTCAGTTTTCAATTATCTAAAATCTTGGCTTTTTCGCAAATATCTTCCGCTATATCACACGTCATACTAGACGTTTCTAAGTCAATATGTAACCAGAAGGATATGTCATTGAGATCTGAAAATGCGTTCGGCTATTAGAAGTCATAATTCTTTGACACTTCATTTGAGCATGGACAAAATAAGACTTAGGCCTACATATGCACAAGCTGGAATCAATACTTCTGGAAACCATCGCAAGGATAATGAAACATTCTTGTGAAAACTAACCGACATCTTTAGCTAGATACTAATGTTTTCTGAAATCATTATTAATATTTTTGGATAGTATAGCATAAGAGACATTATCCAGGAATTTACCTAAAGCATGCACATTTCGGATTCCATCTGAACAATTGACACTTATATTTTATGAAAGATCAACATAGTATTTGACACTGGTGTACCACATATCAGTATAGAAAGAAGCAGAAGAAGGAATGGCACAGATAAGTTGTAGACAATGGAGAAATCTTTACCAGATCATTACCTTAAATTTTGGACAATTATCGAATATTATTAGAAAGGAAACGGTAGGTGTCAAGATAAATGGATTTGGCATAGGTTACGTACAGCATATTGGAAATGTCGATAGCCCTTTTTACAATTTCCTTTTTAGATGCTCTTTAAATATTTTCATTTTTCATACTATCTTTTTGTGCAACGAGTTTATGTAACTAATTAAATGTTTGTGTGAAAAATAGAAGCCGCAGTGTCGGATTTGGTGCAGACCGCTATGCCGTAGGTTGCCTAACATTTAGGGAAAGATAATATCAGAGCAAATGTATGACGAAAATGATTACGTATGTTAAACAAACATCGGTCTAACGTGCGAAAAGTCATTTCAGAATTATTTCAGGATGCTAAAGTTAGCAATGGCAACTTCATCAGAGTTGTTTTAATTAGAGCTAGTTAATGTTCTGTGAATCATGTTATATAAAATGTTGTGCGCTTAAAAACGGTCAGACGTTAAAAGCTGGTTCTCGCATTTTCCGTCATAGCGTTACGTGCAGCGTCTCGTGTTGCAATGACAACTGAATTCATCACAGTATATACTCAGCAAATTCTGATTGTGCAAATATCAGAGTCTTTACGGACATTAGATATGCGCAGACGAATTTACAAGAACGTGACTGAGACAGATCAGTATAATATTATAAGAGTAACTAGCATATTTAGCAAGTAAGCATGACAATCTCAGCTAGGGATAAAGAAGGCAGGAAATAAATTTACTTAGATCAGTCAGCCGTAATTATGCTGCATGGACGGAAGGAAGGATAGAATAACAAAACGTAAAGCAAGTAAGAAGAAACTATGATACGTAAACACTTAAGGAGATGTATTTGAAACTCTAGGAAAGAGATAAAGAGAAATGGAGCCTTTGAACATGCACGCGAATCTGTGAGAGTCACTGCCTTAAGTATAGGCATTTGGAAATTAAGTGATATCACTATTAAACCTTAATAAATAAGTAATACTGATATAAACTATTCCAAATATAAGGTGAGATGTGGCATGTCTTTGTTTCACATTCATAGCTCACACAACACATATATACTGACCTTATTGCTCCCTATATCGTACATGTTTAACGTCAGAGATCTCTTTATAGTGCGACAGCTGTTGCTGAGAAAGTTAAGCAAATAGTCATGATGTGAAACCAATTTTTCTATCGGTTTGATATGCGTAGAGTACATAACAATGTTCACATACTTGATCTTCTGTGTAATAGAATAAATAACCACCTGCTAACATCATGAGCACAAACTGAAAGACAAATATAGAATGTTATAGTCCTACGTATCAACCGCTCTTTATGGATCAGCTGATATAGCAAATTGTGATAAGTCAGAATGGATAACTGCCAAATCTCATCTCTGTCCCGTATTTGTATCCTTGTGTATACGTACTGTTTCATCACCAGAAAAATGACCTTCATAGATGTTATTTACACAAAGACGCAAATTCAATAACTTAAACAGAGATTAAGCAAGACATTAGCCCCATTCATCAATTACTTCGATTTATTAGTCACAGACGCAAAACGAAAACAGAGCACCATTTTATAGTTTCCTTTGCCCATGGAATTTTTTAATTGCAACGCCTGACAGATGTATTGACGTATACAAGCTTCTCACATTTTCTTATTGGCCATATCTCAAGCAACACACTAATATATTGTCTATCTTGAAAATCAATATTTGGTTCAAAGCAAAGGAACAACAATGGGTAACCATATAATACTGTCGAAATAAGTAACAGTACTCATTGTACAAAATGCAGAATATCAAACGCAAAAGTTAGAAGCGAGTGGATATATTCAGTGACATAAAGTTCGAATATAGGGGCTTACAAACGTTCACCATGATATCATAAAAACCGTCATATATATTTAATTTGTTCAAAATTATACCTCGTTTATTTACCTTTTTGGTTTTATTATTTTGCTACAATCGACATCCTTCCTGAGCGTTAAATATTCAAGGTCTTCATCTCAAGACTCATTAAAAATATTCTTCACACATGTGTCTAGAAGAGCAAGAAACAATTGAAAACTCATGCAAACATAAAGTACTCAGAGGCCTCTTCAGTAAATCTGTCAGATACAGTTTGCCTTCGTTGGAGATCAAGGGCTAAATGTCCGAAGATACAGTTTTACAACATAGCTGCACAACGTCTTCTTGCATGCATGAAACAGAGGTGTATAAATTATCTTGTTCAAATTAAGTTATACATCTTTGCTTGCAGTTGTTGCCTAGAGCTAGGACTTGTACAAATAATTTGTACTGGGAATCCATTATTTCACTAATATAATTTATAAATCTGGTCAGGAAAGAAATACAATTAACTTTGTTGGGTTGATTATCAAAATGTGATTCCTGGAATCTGCGGCATTAGATGGTTTATTTATTCTTCGCAATTCTTGCATTAAATTAGTTCCTGTCAAAAGTTATTAAATTCGAAAACTGTATTATTTTATCCTTTCCCGGAAGTGTGATTTGAACTAGCGCCCCGAACACCTCATGATAAAATCAAATGCATCTATTTCATGAAGAGACGTATGTAATGTATTTACAGTACGTTATTGAATACTCCTGTTTCTTTACAACATCTTGTACTATATATTCGCAAATATCAATGCTGAACGAAATTTGCTATTTACAACAGTAAACATAACTTAGAACAAAGTTTATAGCAATATGTCTTCAAACGAATTGAAATTACTTTCGGCCTGTTGCTAGGGAAATTGAACAACGATGCGTTATCGCTTACAGCGGTACTGGAAGGAAGCTTATTTATTGCTTTAGCTTTTGCGAAATGCTGAGTTCGGTTCATCGAACGCTGCGCAACCAAAGTGGCTTTAGTGAGAAAACCTTAAGTTCTTTGGCCTTTGATTTCACCTTCACAAGGGTACTTACAGAGTTAAGTCTGTCTTTACTATCACATGCAAGTTTTGTCTGGATGATGTCTACTTTACAGATGGCTTCCTGAACAAACAACAAGTTTGTAATTCAAAAGTATCTTACAGCGGTTTCTTCCCAAGCAAAACAAAAAAAACTATTGGTTGTATGTTGGAAAAGTTATGCACCATTAACCTTTATGACAGCAATCTTAGGCTGTAAATGTATGTGAAATTTAAAATTGAGCTCTTTCTTGCTATCCACTTTATGTAACAGAATTGTTTTATGTACTGCATAATACAGTATTTAATCCAAACTTCACAGATAGCTAGATATAGGCCATGTTACGTCGTGTTATCACTGAGATAATATTCTGTTTCGATTTAGCCATTCTATAACTTAACAGACAAATTGAATTCATATTCATAAATACGTTGCATGTTTTAAAGGATGAAAACAATATTCGAGTTCATCGATTTAAGTGAGAATATTCTTGTAGGATACAAGTTGATGTACGGCGCTGGTTATTATAATAATATTCTCTGACAATAGTTCTGATGGCTGGAAAAGAATCAGATGTGCAATTATGCTTCCCTACAATACTTGGGTGATGTCTGTAAGATGACTACCTGGTCGAAACATATCGAGTATTGCACGATAACTCGATTTTCATTCTTAAAGATATTTCCTTTAACGTGTTAATGAGATTATCAGTTGTGAGATTCTAGATTATCAGTTTTTCTCTTATCGTTACAAGGTATTATGCTTGCCACTTGGTTCGGATCATTTTAAATAAGGCCAGAATCGCAATAAATATCATATAAACGTTAAATTAAACACCGTCCACCACCAAACACATTCTACCTCCCCGACACTCCCCCCAAAGCAAAATGTATATTAAAGGCACAAAAGAAACATGAGCTGGAAGAATATCTATCGATATATGTATAGTGGAATTTTTATTTTTCTATTCTTGTACTTACTTTGCTATATGGAAAATAAATAAGGACTTGTTAGCTATATATATATATATATATATATATATATATATATATATATATAGTATATATATATATATATATATATATATATATATAAGCTCTGGTGACACCTGTTATGAAAAATGTTTTAAGCATTTAATCCAATATAATGGTTCCTTCTATCCTCTGTAATCATTACGTACAAGGTATGACTGGAACATTCATAGGAATCTTCATTGTTACCATACACATTTAAACTTCGTTGAAACGAATATATTTTTCTCCTTTTTATTGGGACTACTGATAAAAATTTGTTGTTACTCAAATCTCACCATTGTTTTCAAACGTGGCTACTTATATTTGATCTATAACATTAATCTTTCTTTTCATTTATACAAGTAAACCTATTACAGACTAAGTTTCTCTGTCATTATATATATATATATATATATATATATATATATATATATATATATATATATATGTTATTATATATATATATATATATATATATATATATATATTCATTACAACTAATTATTTATGGCATGTACGAAATTGGAATTATCTGTATATATGACAAATTAGTTTAATACATTTTGAGATAATGATTAGCTACAAATCCATGCTTAAATATTTGTTGCCTGGCTTTGCTGATTATTTCCTTCCTGAACTGTTCAAAGGGCACCTGTTCTAATCCGCTATTTCCTCAGTACTAATGAATTTCTCATTACCTGGTCACTAGTGACTCCAGGCGGAGAGTGGATTATTTAACCTATTATTTCCCTGTGGGCATTGAGACAATGGCGGAAAAAGGAGGTAGGAGGTAGATATTACGATAGAACCATTTGCTGATTGTCCTCGTGCTTTATATTGTTCTGGTCCTAACATGTTCATGTCAAAATAAACATTAATATTGAACCATTTGTGAAAGTGTATAGCGTTTGTTTCTTGATGTGTCTTATCTTCGGACACTAAGGTGATTAATATGCAGTGATGTATGAGATGAATTGTTGCCTATCCGACTTTAAAGAAGTTACATTTTTAACATAACCGCCTGAGAACATGTTGATGACATGTTTTCATATGTTCTTACGAAAATGAAACGACAAGATCGGAAAGGGATGGTAATATGGTTTATATATGTTCTATTCTACAGTAAGAAAGGCTTTAATACTTGCATTATAGTTTTAGCAGTCAAACGTGAATGAAATATGGCGCAAGGTTAATACAATATTGGATTAAATAATTTAATTCGGTTTATTGGTTTCTCTAAATCATTTCAAAGACAAACCGGTACAATACTTACCAGAATTATATAGTAAAGTAGGATATGAAACAATGTGATTGATAATGAGTGCTTAGACCGATATCATTTTAACATATACTCGAGGAAATCATATAATTTTGAAATGCCACTGTAATTATGCATATTTGGAGTTGACAATATATCAGTAATGAATAGTACTAGGCTCTCTCTCTCTCTTGTTCAACAAGGTGCCTTGTTAGAACTATTCCCTCGAACTTTTAGAATAATAACATTGTCATTAAAACGTAGTTTGCTTTGAGATTGGGTACTTGTTATAGAAGCAAGTCAGAACTTTGAAAGAAGGTTGCAAACAGTCTATTTGCTGAAACTTTTTGTATATCCCGATGCATAATACTCATACCGTTCAAATGAGAAACTGCGTGAAAAGTGAGTCCAAGAATCCAGATGAAAATATAATAATCTCTCTTCCGAAATCTTTCATAAACATGGTATACGCAAGTCGACATGTAAGGATGTGATTATAGGAAAGTCTTAAAATGACCAATAAGAGTGCATATAAAGATGTTTTTCCCAGATATTATACAGTACGATTCACATGTTGATTTACTGCAGGTAGATCTCCAATGACAACTGATGATAAACGCACCTCCTGTAGGATTTCCGATAATGGGTCTCACACATTCATATATATTTGTGTAAGTTTATGCGAAGTAAAAGAGTAATACAATAATACGTCGTCTTACAAGATTCCCACCTTTCATGCATTATTATGGTAAATAATGTACTAACATCACGTTTTCTGAGTAAACGCCTCTACTCTCTGCGTGTGTTTTTAATTTAATATACATAATAAGAAGGTAATGATGTTGAGATTTCAGTTTGAACACGCTGTGAAGAGCTTTTAAAGACATGCAATTCCTACCAATCCTTAGAAGACTAATATATTTAACGAGGCAGTACCCACGCAAAATCCCCTTTGAATGTCGAGCTAAATTACATTCAGCTTTATCAGTTCCCTTGGTAAATTTCTCCAGGTCTTCAGTACGTTTATTAATCCGGTTTTTCGATAGAAGAATATAATTCTTTGAATGTCGTCTAAGTGGTTTTATCGGTAATGATGTAATATGCAACGCAACTGGCACGAAAATTATTTCATGCAAATGTAATTTTACATGACAGTTGTTTAAACTTAGGACTAATGCCGAAGCTACATTATGCATCTGACTGCCGTATAGGTGCAATACATTCCTGAAGAAGGACAACCTACGAAAAGGACGATGATGGTGGTGATATGCAGAAGAAGATATAAATGAAGAAAGGAAACTAAGATGTTATATGACACAACATTAAGACAAAATCTCGAATGAGATGGGGGGGGGGAGAGTCTTGACAAGGTCACACAGTTCAGTGTTGTCACAAGCAAGGCAATCATTGTGTTTCAATATCAATTAATGACTTCTTGGTCCACAACTAGTGTCTTGTGCAACAGTAAGCTTCACGTGAAATCAAGAAGCTGAAAGAGGGAGAGGAAAAGGGAGAAAAAATGTGACTTACCAAGTTGGAATAGATGGCTGATAAAAATCAACGAATCTAAGTCGATTGCAATTATTTTCTGGTCACAAGCTACACATGAAGCTGTGCAAAAAGCCAAGACTATATAAATTCCTTTCAGGAAAATTATGACGAGTTTTTGGGGTGTTGCGTTGTTTCTAGTGTCAAAATTGGTGATTCTACTGATAAATCCCGTTCAGTAATTGACAGCTTTCCATTTCATATCGCTAAATCACAGGGTGCACCATTGTCATCTTAGTTCTATTGTATACAGAAGAGATCTGTTTTAATAAAATACATCAGAAGAATTCTTTGATCGGGGAAGTATCCCTGGCTTTGAAAAACTATTTTGCGCGTTTTTATATATTTAAAAAGAATAACGTTCTTAATGCATATTTACAACTCTCGTAGAGTAAACATTTTCTTTGACCATTGTTTGTCAGAATATACTAATAACGCATTACAGTTACTCAATATAAAACAAGACACTAAATCAGAAAATATTTTATCCATTAAAACTTAATAGTTTTCAAAATCTTACTGTTTTTAATCTTGCAGCAATAAATAAATTCTCCACCCCTAATAAGTTTCGACCACAGAGATAATGATCGTAGTTGAATAAAAAAGAAAATCAATTGTTGCAATGTTTTCCTATTCAGAGAACAATTTGCCTGAACTTTATATTTAGAAGCACTCTAATATAATCGGCTGTCCAATAATAATTTGTATTAATACGGCCGGTATCTTTATCCATGATAATTTGTATTAGTGTGAGCTGTAACGTTACTGATAATAATTTATATTATTGTGACCTATACAGTTACTGATAATAATTTGTATTATTGTGACTATAACGTTACTGATAATCATTTGTATTAGTGTGACCTATTACGATACTGATAATAATTTATATTAGTGTGACCTATAACGTTACTGATAATAATTTGTATTAGCGTGACCTATAACGATATTGAATATAAATAATATCATTCTCGCAATGCACAATATTATAACAAAATTTCGACCCTAAGCTAAATTCATATATCATCAGCAACAAGGACAATAACTGAAGAGCCAAATGGTGTGTTATCCTTAGGTGCTAAATGTATATGTATGAGGACAGGGGCCCCGATTGGCCGAGTGGTCTAAAGTGCTCACCGTTCCGGATAACTGCCATCTCACCTCTGTCTGCGTGGGTTCGAGTCTCAGGCTCGGCTAACGTGGGTACGTGAGAAAGCCTGCCAGTAGCTTCTCATGGGTTTGTGGTTCTTCCCGGGGTTTTCCAGGGTTTTTCCTCCACCATTAATACTGGCCGCCATGTATAGCCTATTTTGTGCTGAAAAATGGCGTTAAACCCTACACCAACAACATGTATGAGGACAATATATTTAAACGTATAAAACACAGTATTCCTGCGCACTGAAACTCATTTATATTACCATTAATTTTACCACCGTAACGTATATAAATAACCTTTTCATACCAAATGTTTTAAATTTTTACTGACACGAATCTTTATCAAAATGCAAATAAAACTATGCACAAAGTAAGCCCCGCTTGATCTTAGATAAAGTGTACCTCAGTGTACTGATATAGGCGAAGTGAGTGATCGTAAATAAAAAATTGATTGCTGTTCTAAACTTTAATATGACACTAATGCAGTCGTCATCACTTGACCTCCAGACTAAAATTATGGATCTCTATGGACTTTTATTGTGGCAAACTGACACTAAATGGGCCAGGGGAAGTAGACGTGTAGGCTACTAAACGTCTCTAACATTACCAGTTGAGATTTTGTCGAATATTGCATTACTGCTCGACACTCCTTTCGGTTTAAACTGAATAACACATCTTGGCTGACCCTGTCTGAAAATGTCGTCTTGTTTCTTTAGCACAATGTTTGTGGTATGAATTTCTTGGGTATTTATATAACGATCTCGCAAGGAATATTAATCGATGCCCTAAAGTGTCGTCTAAAGATATCTCTAATCAAATTCAAACCAAATGACTAGTTCAGCTGAAAATCATGGAACGGAACACCTACATAACTTTTTCGTTTTATGATAGTTCAAAAAATGAGCAACCTTTGACCCTAGTGTATTTACCAGACTAAATATATTTTTAACAGAATTTCTGTTTACACTTTGAATTGCAATTATAATTATCTAAACATGTATAATGACCGTTTTATATCTTCTTCTCACAAAACGGTATTATCTTCAATTCCTTTGGTTAGATTGGCATTTTGATCGATATTTGCGAACTGAGTCCTCGTTCTCAAGATCAAAGTGGACAGTAATGTACAATTCATTATTCTTTAGGAGCATTATTTCTTGCGAAAAATGGCATTTATTTCGAATTCCATTTAGGCGATGAAATGAGATTTTAGGAATATTCATTTGGATGGATCAGTACATATGCTTAGCTGCCTCTCAGAACGTTTCTCTGTAAGGTCCAATCAATTCTGCTCACTTTCCGTAATCGCAAATGACCTTTCTTATACACTAAAGATCTGGCCATTCCATTTACCAGTAACTTGTATTGATTGCGATGGTTTAAGGAATATCAATGCATGTAATATTAACATTGACCCTAACTCAGTGACATTTTCCTTTAAGGAGAAGTGCTGCAAACTATAGCCACACATTCTGCATACCATTTCTTGACGAATGCAAAATCTGATTCCTTTGTTGTTTGGGTCATACAGAAACAAAAATAAGTCAGTATTATCTGTGATCTAGCAGTTCTGAGAACATTTATATCTAATAATTTCTTAGTATCACGTTAGACATTGACGTGTTGAAGTGGCTTTAAGTTGCTGCCATGACTGACGTCTTTAAATAGTGTCAGGGAAAATTCCAGAAACACCAATTGCTCTGTCTGTCTGTCTGTCTCTGTCTGTCTGTCTGTCTCTGTCTGTCTATCTATCTATCTATCTATCTATCTATCTATCTATCTATCTATATATATATATATATATATATATATATATATATATATATATGTGTGTGTGTGTGTGTGTGTGTGTGTGTGTGTGTGTCTTCGTGTATGCCTCATATATCATATATGTGTCTCCACAGATAAATCATATTGCTAAGTGCTACGATATATATGTTAATTGTTTAAATTATAAGAAAAGTTGGATGGTATATCTGGAATATGCTTCGAAGATTAATTTAAGATGGCATTGCTGTCAATATCCGTTAATATTACATCTAATTATTCACTTATTCAAAATCTAAAATCATGTGCTTTGAAAAGAGAAAGTGACATGCAACTGAAAATCAGCAACCGTATTCATCCGCCAGAATACCACCGATGGATCAGCTTTTGAGCATCGAACTTGCAAACCAATGGTCGCGGGTACGATAACTGCCCAGGATAGTCCAGATAGTCGTGTGAGTAATTGGGATTACGTCCTTGGGAAAGGAATCTAGCCCTTATTTCCTCCGCATAACAAAGCTAATTATTGATTAAAAGTGCGTTACTATTAAAAAAAAACACTCGCCATACGTCATTTGCATCTTGATGTTTTTCATTTATTTTTTATACTACTACTCCCTCTCTCTCTCTCTCTCTCTCTCTCTCTCTCTCTCTCTCTCTCTCGTAAAAAACCATGTGATAATTACA
This sequence comes from Megalonaias nervosa, assembly GCA_016617855.1. Taxonomy (NCBI): domain Eukaryota; kingdom Metazoa; phylum Mollusca; class Bivalvia; order Unionida; family Unionidae; genus Megalonaias; species Megalonaias nervosa. The sequence goes on along the minus strand of JAECUM010022654.1, from coordinate 21,268 downwards.
AATGGATTGAGTCAGAGCAGATTTATTGTGTTTCTGAACTGTTATCTGCTTCTTCCGTCTAGTTATCATAAAATGATCTCTTAAGCAGACAATGAAAAGGAGAAGATAATATTACGTCTAGTTTGTTAATGACGATAACGAATTCCGGCCACCTCGAATGTGTATGAAACTAACTTAGCCGAAACCCCAATAAACTTTGATTGTATTAACTGAGACATAACATGATGATCGTGCTCCACTAGATCTTTCACCAAAAACATCATTATACTTATACTTACTTTTGGAAACCTATGGTAGGCAAACATTGTTGATTAAATTGAAGAGAAACACTTAAAGTATCAGATTCAATGTATTTCCCAAAATTGGAATTACATTTTATTATTAATATATAACGAGAATGGTGTCATGCTACAAGGTCGATATTCATCAAACAATGTATCTCGATTTCGCGTACTAAACTGGGACTCTTAGGCAATTCAATTACAGTTTGTTATTTGAGACTGATGCATGAAGCAAGCGCTCATTTTATGCATGTTTCAAGAAATTAAGAATGTGAAGGAAGACATTTGTAACCGATCTTGCTGCATCTGACCATATCCAGTCTGAACCTGCCTTTGCTGCTTCGTTCAGTCACATGCGGAACTGTAAATTCCTTTTGTGATGACATTCTTTACTAAATCTTGCCAATCACTAGTGATTGACACAGGTTGCGTGGAACACATTTATTCATGCTCAGATATATATCTTAATCAGATAAACAAAATATTTACTTATTATATGAAGAATATTCTAATTGTATTTACTTCCTGCAGAAACCATATGTTGTGCCTCAATGCTTGTTACGAGCAATTCATTCCCATGTCCAAATACAGTCCAATATTGGTTTGTTAGATATGCATTTGATGACCAACAGAATAAACTTGCAACTCGTATTTCCAGCTGTTTGGAAATATAATGTAGTTTAGAAACATTTCTTAAGGAATTTATATGTAATTTGTGTTCCACCGAATCATTATATTGTCTTGCTAAAATGTCAGCTGAGAGAGAGAGAGAGAGAGAGAGAGAGAGAGAGAGAGAGAGAGAGAGAGAGAGAGAGAGAGAGAGAGAGAGAGAGAGAGAGAGAGAGAGAGAGAAGTTCATTAACTTTTCTTTCAACAGTTAAGAAATCAAAATTTTCAGATATATGTACCAGTCCGACTTTTGTTAGAATTTAGATGTATATCTATATATCTATTGTTATGTATATCTATATTATGTGTTAATTTTTATGATTATAGATTGCAAGGGTTAGTAAATACCATGTCTAATACTAATTTTCTTTTTTTCTTGTGGGTTTATACTGTAAGGCCTATGATGAGGTCATTTAGTAAATATATTACACAGACTCAAGATAGTGGGATTATAGTCTCGAATGAGGTCATTTCGATCGAGAAAACAGACAATTGTTGTATTTCGACAAGGAAAGCTGTGTAAATGATCTTGTTGAATAAAGTGATGGGATTTCCGCTTAGAAATCCTAGTGACCTAATGTCTGATTGGCTAGAACCTGAGCAGCAGAGGGGGTGAACAGACAATTTTTGTTCGAGACATTATTTATGAAAAATAAGCCTTCCTACGAAAAGGAAATCTTAAGGTCAACAATAAAAACCACAACCTCTAACTGACCATGAGATTTCTCTAGGGTTAGCTTATCTCGTTACTTTATCTCTGACTCTTTGGGGTTTTTTATGGTGTGTTTATTTTACTCGCTGGTCACTCAACGTTGGTCGTTCACCTCCTCTGCTGCTGTAAATTAAACAGCCATTATAAATATTATCAATAATGATTGGAGAACCACACTCAGCTAGATTAGCTCGAGAGCGACTAGATGCAATCAAAAAATATTTACCCGTCCGTGATTTAGTTAAACAACAACTACAATCTCGTCAGGAGTCTCAGGTGGAATTTGCCGAAGGTACAGAACAATTATTTAAACCGATTGTCGAACCAACAAAGAAAATTGTTACAGCAACTGAGGCAACACAGAAAGCTCTTGAAACATTACCTGTTGATATTGCTGGCCGTATTCAAGCAGCTCAACCTGGGGCTCAACCACAACCACAACCTAAACCAAGAACTAAGATAACAGATAAATTTACGCCTGAAGGTATTGCTGCTATCAAGGACCCAAAGCAATTACTTGATATTGCCGCGTTTGGATATTATAAAAGACAAAAATATGTAAAACCAGAACATGTTAAAGCTCTAAGCTCTGCCAATTGGATCAAGGATGTATATCGCATTGCTACTGGTATTCCAGAAATTAGATCTGATGAAGATATTGTTAATTTTAATGAATTTGATTAGGCTGTATATAAGCATATCGAAAAAGCTAAACAAGGTAAACGACCATTACCATCACCACAACGATCACCACAACAATTACAACAGTTATCATCATCACCACAACGATCACCACAACAATTACAATTTGAATTACCACGATCCCCACAATTACAACTAATGGAAAAAATCAAACAAAACAAAATAGAACAAGATAAACATTTAGAAGGAATAATGAAACAATTGTAATCACCACGACAACCAGTTAGAACAACAGAGGAAGAATATCAAGATCCTGGCGCAACTGGAAGTGGTTTAGGGAGTGGCCTTATTACTTGTCCCAATAACGTCCTTGCTGATGTTGATCGACTAGAAATTCTCATTGGAGGAAAACGAGCTGGCAATAATTCCCCAGAAATCATTAATGAAGCAGCTGATATTTTTAAACGATTATTTACAGGTGGTGTTATGGATATTGATGTATATCGGTCCCTCATTAATGAAATCGCCGATGATTATCATAGTGACTAAGTATGTAATTAGATGCAATTAGTGATAAAATCACTTAATAATAATATGATCGTACATAATACTCATAGACCAACCATGGTTAGGGTAATAAATTCACGATTACCAGTATACAAAACGACCTACGGAGATGGACTAGGTGATTGTGTTCAAGGCCTATTTATAAGGATAGCCCCAAAAGCAACTAGGAATGAAAGCTATTGATGTTGTTCGTGAATAAAGTATTGGCGCTGTTGGTGATGTTGCTAGCAAAGCATTCTCAGCAATCAAGAATAGACTAGCGCGATTAATACGACGAAAACCTCAACCAGTGAAACTGGCCAGCACTGAAGTGATGCCCGCAAATGTCAGTAAAATAATAAATCAAGCTGCTAATCAAAAACTAGCAGAGTTGGCTACCAACACTAATGTTGGGTTAGAAAAAGAAAAAAATATAACCGCTAGCCTGATAGCAGGAAGCGGTCTTCGTGTTAGACAAAGACGATAATAATAAATATGTTCAAGCGTATATCTGATCCCGCGTTTGACATGGATGCACCAGTTTTAAAAGATGAATTTGTGCGCGATTATCAATAGTATTCTTATGACGCACGTGTACCTGACGAGCGTGGAAGAACTGAGATACAAGTTCAAGATACAAGCAGATATTTCTTACCCGCTGAAGCATTTATTAAAGTAGAAGGTAGACTTTTAAAAGCAAATAATACGAATTATGGACTTTAGATCGACCTGGTTTTGTCAATAATGGCATCATGGCGTTATTTAAAAGTGCAGCATATACGATTGATTCACGAGAAATTGAGATCCGTCATGAAAACGTCGACGTTGCCACGACGATACTTGGTCTTGCAAGATACAGCGATGATTACTCAAGATCAGCTGGTCCATCAATGATGTTTGCAAAGGATACAACTGATCATCCAGAAAGTAGAAATGTAACATTAAATGCAGCTGGAACTGAAATCGCATCGATGAATGAAAATTTTAACTTAGGATTCTCATCACGTCGAACAATGTTAAACGATGAGGAAACTTTTTCATGTGCAATTCCATTATCACATATATTTGGATTCTGCAGAAATGTTAGGAAGGTTATATTTGGCGCTAAACACTCAGATGTACTTGTAAGAAAAGGTACCGACGATGATGCAATATAGCGTGATGCTGCCTTTGATGCAGGTAAAGTAATATTAACAAAACTTTCGCTGTGGATGCCAGTAATGACTCCATCGATTACCGAAGAAGAACGTTTACTTTCTTTTATGAGTCAAGGTGGTAAATCAACATTGTCATGGTTGACTATGACCACAGATAGTGTTCAAGGTACCGTTGCTGGTTTATTTGCGTGGCAGACAGCATCACAGCAGGGGTGTCAGAACCACGACATATATTTATCGCGTTTCAGGACAATGCCAGAGTAAATTCGCAGGCACGAAATCCAATGGCGTTTGACACGCTTGGGGTTAGTGAAGTTTCTTTAAGGATAAACGGACATCAAGAACCTTTTGAAGAAGTGTTGCTAAATTTCGATCAAAATCACGTAGCACGTGCTTATCATCGATTAATGACATTCATGGGGCGTGATCAGAATATTGATTCTGGTTTACAGATATCTCAGCGTGATTTTACAACACTGTATCCAATATATTACTTTTCATTAGAACACTTAGATTTGTTCAGACAATCTGTCGTTGACATAAATTTTCGAGCTCGTTTAAGAAAAATACCCGCTGGTGGTTATAGGGCAATTGCTGTTATACTCAGCGACAAAACAATGTTACTTGAAGGTGTTGGTGGACGAATGAGACTTATTGATGCCCCAGTAGAAAACATGTAATTAGATCACTCATAATAATTATAAATGTCACATCTAGTTAATGTCAGTCTGACTCCTGGTCAGATTAAAAAGCTACAATCATCATCAAAAAATAATTGTGCGGCAAAAATATCACTAAAGCGAGAACAAATCGCAGGTGGTCCGAATAAGCTGTCATTATCAGAAAGCCAGCATAAGCATTTCAATGAAGCAAAAAAATTAAATAAAAGTATAAAACTTAATCTTTCTGCGAGTGTCATTAAAGACATCGTTAAAACGGGTGGCATATTTCCACTTCTTGCCGCGTTACCAGCAATAATGGCCGCTGAAGCCCCAGCTGTTGCAAAAGCAGCTGCATTAGGCGCTGTTGGAACCGCTGCTGGAATGGCGTTAAAGAAAGCAACGGGTCAAGGAATTATGCACGCAGAAACTTAAAAAAAAGATCACGGGCAAAACAACGCGGAAGACGTCTAAGAGCACCAAACGTGCCACAGCCGGGCCGTCTAAGATTATCAGGCCCGGTATACGGTCGCGGTCTAAGACTTCCAGGGACCCCATATTCATGGTACGGAAAAGGTCTAAGACTGCCCCGGTAACTTCGTCATCGAGTTCGATGATTCTTCCTATGTCTAAGTTTGATTTACTTAATGCTGCTAAGCAACGTAATATAAAAAACTTTAGAGGAGTTTTTATGCGTGATCAATTACCTACCGTTGCAATGCAACATGAAACTGGTATTATTAATTTCGATAAAAACTCTGGCACAGGCACTCATTGGGTGGCATATGCAATTGATCCACGTGGAATTATTTACTTTGATTCATATGGGTTGGCACCACCAAAAGAATTTTTAAAATATGTTAACACAGTAAGTACTGCTATGCAAAGCAAGAATTCGATGCGTTCTAAAATCTGGTATTCAACATTACCAACACAAAAATTAACGGATCCGCCAATATGTGGTCGAGAAGCACTCGCTGTACTTGATGCTGTATCAAAATCAACAACGCCAACTCATAAAGTCGTGCATGAATATACTACGTTGTCACACTTAAACAGATACCAGTAAATATAATGGTAGATATTTATGGAAGATCTTCTCGCAAAGCTCAGCAGCAAGTCGATTTATCTAAATATGCAACTCTTGATCAACTCAGAAATGAAATCAATGATTTATTAAATATCACAAGTGTGGATCAAAATGAAGTCGTTGTTTTTCAGGATAAACAAGGACGATTAAAGACAAGTAATATACACCTGTTAGATGTTCTTATACGAATTCCCACCGCGGGTATTAATAATATCGTTACTTTTGCTGATCAAGGTAAAATACAAGATTCCGGCAAATCAGTTAACGATTTTATCAAGCGAGCTGGTGATTCATTCACGGGTGCCATTATTATGAATCGAAATAAAATTATAGACCTTGGAAACCTAGCCGCAGATACAGATGCAGCAACAAAAAAATACGTCGATGATCAAGAATCTAAGTACGTATTAGTCAACGGTGGTATAATGCGTGCATTTCTCAACATGAATAATAATGGTATTAATAATCTTAGAACACCAGAATCAGATTTCGACGCTGCAACGAAGAAATATCTAGACGATAAGGAAATTCCTATGACAACTTCGTTAGCTACAATCAATAATGAAATGACTACACTCAATGCTAATTTTACTAATCACGTACAAACTTTCTTAAATTTTCGTAGAAACATAAACAGATCTATTAATGATTTTTTTGGAAGTCCAGCGGTTGTAGATATCAAACTCTCCGACATTAACATGAAACTCAACGACATTATTAACGGAATACCTAATATTGTTCAAAAAATCTAATCTGATTAAAATTCCACACGGACAAATTAAAAATATCGTGTACACAGTAGCATCAGGATCATCAACATGGACACCGCGCGATAACACTTTCGAACATACCGCAGAAGTAACTGGGTTATACAGGCTATCCGTGTACTGTTTGGAAATTACTGCGGCCACTTCATCATCACCGAATGTATATTATAATCCTCTACTGGTGATACTAACCAAGGACATCAAAGAAACGTTTACGTTGACATCAACGGAAATGCCCCCGAGACGTTACTGGTGGTGTCTGGAATTCGTAGCTGAAACTGTTTAATTACTTAATTAAATGACGTTGTCATTGTATAATGAATCAAGTGACGGAGTCACTTATCGACGTTCAACGTCACAGATACGCTCAAGTATGTGAGTGTCAAACCAAACTAAAAAATATCATTGACGATTATACAGTAAAAGTAAAAAAATATCGCAGACGTATGGTTGTAATTGATATAATTGTTTACTCAGTTTCCGCTGTTATTGCTGGAACCGGATTATTATTATCAACAATAACAATGACAGCACCTGCAGTTGTAACAATTGTCTTTTCAACTTCAACGATTATCGCAGGCATTCTCAGTATTATCGCTAAGAAGATATCTACGTGTACAAATGATAAATTACACGAGTATACAATAAAACTACACACAGTAACAACATCTTATTCTAAACTATCATCATATAATTCGTTGTACCTCAGCGATGGTAAAATATCTCATGAGGAGTTCGCAACGATAATGAAAAACTACGATGAAGCATTTAGAATGGAACGCAACGCGTTCTCTAGCGATTCTAGTGATAAAGTAACTTGTGATAAAGTGGAAGATTTAATTCCCGAGAGAACGCAATGCGTTCTATTAAAATAATAATTAAATAACGGAGTATTTTAAATATTGTCGGCGTTAGAACTATTACAACAGATCGTCACTAATACAACGCCGTCAAAAACTACTATGATATCATTAAGTTCGACCAATCCTGAATTTAGCGTTAACTTTCCAACTGCAATTCCAGCAAGTGAAATAGCATTAGCACAATTACGAGTTTATAATAGCTGGCCAAATATCAGGTCAAAATCGTTTGGTGGACTACCAGCAAATAATTCACTTGTATTTGCGAATAAGAATAAACCTGATGGAACTTCTGATTGGCAAGTTGTTGAAATTTCAACGGGCAGTTATCAAATAGAACAGATTAATGATGCGTTCCAACGCAGAATTAAATCTATTACAGGAAAAAAATCCAAAATAGCAATCACTGTTTACGAACCAACATTATCAGCGGCGATTGAAATAAATTCCCCTGATTATGTTGTAGATATTTGTCAAAGTTCGATCAGATCTGTGTTAGGATGGCCTGATGTTCCTCCAGACCAAAGGTCAACTGGAATTCCAGAACCAACCAAAAATGAATTTTCACAACGGAAAAAAGATTCATTAAAGATCCAGAATATCTAAATAAAGATGCATGGCATTATATAAAATTTTAATTTGATCCAAGCAACAATCAACATTACTTTACCGATTTTGACGGTAAAAGGATCACCAAGATAACTAGATCAGCATTTAATGTTATCATCGCAGACGCCAGGACGCGGACTGCTAGAGAGTTTGTTGATGAAGAATAATTTTAAAAACTTTTTAATGTTCTTAAGCCTGAATACGATAAAACACTTAATGATTTAAGAAGTTTATTTATTTCATTATCACAAAAATCAGATAATCGAAACAATAAAACATTTAAATGGGATCTTATTTGATTTATACATCGCCAATCGAAGTATTATAAACGTTGTGACTGAAGTCAATGGAAGTCCTTACTCAAATTCAAAACTTAAGCAATTATTTCTTGATCATTACAAAATAACAGAAAAAGATTTACAAACATTTATAATACCAGATTTAAATAACGCTGAAATAAAAAAAAACAACTCATCGATGTCATTGATGAATATTTCCCTAAAGTATTTGCAGCGTGGATAAAAATTGCCCCACCACCGGTTATGCTTAAACATAATAATGATCCATACGGTGGAGGCCGTCATATCTCGCCTGGTATTGTTAATATTGTTAATATAACATCAACAATCGCAGTCAATCTAGTATGTGATGTAATTGATGGCAGCTATCAAGTAGATCTTTCCAAAAGTGGCACTGCTGAGCAGGGGCATATATTATATTCATTCAGCCCTCAAGCTCCACCCGGGTGGTTAATTGTATCTGAACCAATTAACCCCGTTTATCTACGTGCACATAATCCGTTATTATCAAGGATACATTTCAAACTTACAGACCAAATAGGACGTATTTTGGATTTGCAGAATGAAGTTTTAAGTATTAATCTGTATGTGAGATTATAGAGCGTTATATCGAAAGAAAAAAAAAATATCTGTGTTTTATTCTTGATTGAGGGAAGTGCACAATTTATATTTTATTTATGAAATGTGCACTTCCCTCAATCAATCAAGGATAAATATTAAGGTGTTTATAAACAAACATAAATGAATACCGTTGCAGCGCATTTTATAACAAACCTTTAGATTAAAAAAAATATCCGAATCCAACTCGATCAGAATAATTTTTTTTTTACTGGGATAAATCGTAATTATCAGAATAAAATAAAATATTATAAGTAAATAACCTGTATACTAGTTCTGCCAAGGATTTTGTTTAGCCATTATCACATTAACTCCACCTTCACTTTCATTTTTACAATGCTCTCTTAACTGTCTTATACGAAAGTTCATAATCTTTTTCTGTTCGTATTCATGAGATAATTCTAACTTAATTTTGTCAATGGCGTTTGAGAGAGGTACAAACAGCTTTACCTGATTATCTGTAACTGTTGCCAGCGACTGTAACATTGCCTGCTGGATAAACTTCATGAATTTATAATCAGATGGTAAAGTGTATCTGTTCTCTAATTTCCGTTGTTCTAATGATTCAAAGTCAGACAGAATTTTTTCAGGATTAAGATTATCAAGATATATTTATACCGTTATGTTGTAATATTTTAATCGCAGAAATAATAACATTAATGTTTTCGGAATTCATTATATTATAGTGTTTGTTTAATATAAAAATAAAATCAGAATAATATTAATAAAATAAAAATAATAGTCCCTAAGGACTGTTTCAAGATGATTATATACATATGATTATGATTATATACATATGATTATGATTATATACATATGATTATATACATATTATTATGATTATATACATATTATTATATACATATTATTATATACATATTATTATGATTATATACATATGATTATATACATGATTATATACATATGATTATATACATATGATTATGATTATATCTTAATTAAGGACAGCACAAAACACAGAATCTTAATTACAGTAGCGTATTTACAGCAAGCATATTTACAGCACAGTTTAACCCCATGTGAAACCCCTAGGTTGCCAAAGGACATCCTAGCAGACTCAGAGGTTATACATAAACTTATCTCATGGACGCAGACGCATAAACACCCCCCCTAGCGAATTCCTAATCGAAACGAAATACTAGAAATTCAGAGGGCTGTCTAGGCATTGTGATTTCATGTAACCCCTTAAATCAAGCAAGCATATTTACAGTAACGGTATTTACAGTAACGTATTTACATATATTTATAGGGACAGCACAGTTACATATAAACTTAAGTCTAAGAAATTTGACTCTAGGACAGCACAGTTACATATAAACTTAATTCTAAGAACTTTGACTCTAGGACAACACAGTTACATATAAACTTAATTCTAAGAACTTTAACTCAAGGACAGCACAGTTACATATAAACGTATCTTAAAGACAGTACTACGGGCCTTCTCTACGTTCAATAGAAATTTTTGCACACTCCCCCATCATAATCACCCAGGGAGTGCAAAATTGCACCCACCAAGTGACATGGTGGGAGAGTGTACAAATTTTCTATTGAAACGCAGAAGGGCTGGCTACGCCCCATTAAATAATAAATTTTGGCATAATATCGCCTTTCGCCCGACAGTTTTCCGGTCACGAGTATCGAACCACGGACCTTGAGTACGAAAATCCAGCGCGTTAGCAATCGGCCACCGGACTTCAATATGTATACATAACGAAAACATTATTATATAGTTAGCGCAGTATACAAAATAAAATCACAATTTATTGTAAAATATATTGTGGATTTCTTAATAAAATCACAATTTATTGTAAAATGTATTGTGGATTTCTTAATAAAATCACAATTTATTGTAAAATGTGAATTTATTTTCAGTTTCCAAATACTTGAGACTACATTACACAAAACCCACAGTTAAAAGTCTGTATTAATCAGACGTTGCTAAGGATACTAAAATAATCGATAGTTATATGAACACTCATGCCATGCTCATTTCTATAAATAACCTTATATATACAATTCACTGCTGGGTCGCAAAGCGTTTCATAAGAATGTGGAAAACATAAATATTATTGAGATTTTACACAAACATAAGTTGAGACTTTACATAAACACAGAATATTATGCACATTGTGTAACATACAGCGTCATTATTTATACTACAACGAAATTATTGAAAATTTGTAGCGCTGAGAGGGTCAAACCCCCAGCGATTCTCTAATTGATTTTGATGATTTCTTGATAAATTTGACAATGACTTACTAAAAACTGATAAAAATAAGAAATTTTGATCAAAAGTCACTTCATAATATCAAATAATAGGAACATTTTGACCAAAGTTTTTTACATTATGAAATAATTGTCGAAAAATCATCAAAATCAATTAGAGAACCTCTCAGCGCTACAAATATGACCGATCTTCATTGATTTTTTTAGCCATTTTTCATGCAAAAAACAAGATTTTCGAACAAAAAAACAACAAAAAACAAGATTTCCGAACAAAATCAACAAAATAATAAAAATACTAAGTATTTCTAAAGATGATTTTTATCATCTTATTTTTATTTGCAATATTGTTGAGATTTACATGCATAGCTAAATTCATTGGAATGTTTTTACAGTCGAAGTTTGGAGAATCAGAGAATGTGATATGTGTTTTGTGTACTATTGAAAGATATATCAATACTTGCTCAAAACAGTGTGTGATCCATTTTGACCAAAACTTGTTGTTGTTGTTGTTGTGGGGCTTAACGCCATTTTTCAGCACACGATAGGCTATACATGGCGGCCAGTATTAATGGTGGAGGAAGAAACCGGGAAATCCCCGGAAAGAACCACCGACCCACGAGAAGCTACTGGCAAGCTTTCTCACATATCCACATTCGCCGAATCCTAGACTCGAACCCACTTGACCAAAACTAACAGTATATTGTTGTCATTACAACAAGTACGACAACTGCAAGATTTATTAAGTTATGCTTGACGGAGTTGTCTCGCTTAATCATCTGATACCATAGGAACATTACATCAATGAAAAAAACACCTGCATAAAACATACCTTGATGGAACATGAAACTAAACAAACACATGAAACAAACTATGAAAGCAAAATGAGAAGATACTGGTTGATGAAGAAGGTTCTAGTAGACTAACATACTGGAATCTGATTTTTCGTCCAAACCTTATTGAAAAAGCAGATCTTGTGATATTATCTCCCACGCATTTTACTGAAGATGGTACTATGTTAAAGTATTTACCAGCAGAATTAATTGACTTAAACATAATTTCTTCACCATCTGTATTTACGGATTTAACAGCCGTTGCGTATCGTACGCCGCCAGAATTTCCGGACTTGCAATTTTGACTTTATGTAACAATTCGCAAGTTATCAAGCGAGTTATCAAGTTTATTACCACTGATGTGATCTATTACAAGTCCATCTTTAATGACCCCATAAAAACATTCGTAGATGAAATCTATGTGATAAATAATTTTTATTTCTATTGGTATTAAATGCAAAATATCCAGTATTATTAATACTACCGACTGGTTTCTTTAATCTACAGTGCCTAATTACACCGTCACGAGATGCTTCATAATTGGCGATGATTGGATGCTTTACAAACTCATTTTGCTCCATTTATATACTAATATTATTTGTTTAAGTCATTATTTTGAAAATCTAGCGAGATAATCTTCTTTGGTTTTTATAGGAGATTCAGAAGATGTGTTTTTTTTTATCGTAATATCGTTTCAGCTCTCTATATTTTTTACCACCACATTGCACACACAGTTGAGTTTTTCCTCTGACTCCAACACCACACCGCACACACGGTTTTGGTCCTAAACTACTCTGTCTAACACATTGCATATGGTAACCGCAGAATTCGTTTACGCATGCTTTGTTGCAAGGAGAAGTATATCCGATCATAAGCCAATGGTATCGATGCTTTGTTTGAATCATATAGAAGAGATTAAAATTCAATTTAAATACATATTTGTCTTAATTATAATAATGCAGGAATTATCCGCAATTGAACATTCTGGAGCCAGATTTGATCTTGACAGACTGCCGAAATATAAATTTAGTTTTTCGATGCAAGATCTAGCTTTAACGAATAAAGATATAACAAAACGTATCCGTGAAGCCAAAAGGGAATTTCGGGACGATGGTGCGGCTCATGTGTGGTCGACATTCAGAATTGAAAATACTGTTAATGTGATGAATGACAAACGAGGAAGAGAGATTATTGACTACCTGGTTCAGAAATATTTTATTTTAATAAAATTTATTGTAAAGACAGACGATGACATTTGGATTATTCGTGACAAACGTGATTCTGTCCACATGCAGTCAGGAAATAATATTGTTCTTAGTAAACATTCCAGACCAGGAATACTTACTGGTATTGACAAACCATATTACGAACGGAATTATCCTGTGACTGCGGTTGTGTACGCGGTATATCCGTTAAATAATAAACCTAACGTTGGGGATCTCAAACCTATGAAATTGTCAAGGATAAATTGTGTAGCTGAACGGGTTACAGAACACTTCACAAACGCGATACGCGGAAAAGGTTTAACGGATTTGCGACGTAAAAAAATAAATACGTGGGCAGAAACAGGTAAAGATACCGGAGCGTCTATCAGCGGCGTTGCTGAGCTGGGAAAGAAATTAAAATTCCCAATAACAGTGAAGACGTTAACCGGAGAGATTTTGTACAAACCAAAATATAAATCAAGAGGAACTTCGATAGATATTATTGATCATAACGCACATGCATGGACTGTGGCAATAACAATATTTCCACGAGACAGAACGGTTCAATTTTATAATGGTCATGTATTTGATGCTATCAGAAATATCAATAAAATTGACTCTGTATCTGTTTGGCTGTTTCAGAGTTCGGAATATGATTATCATGATCAATTTGTACGGTCAAATAGTGATATTTATCGTACAGAATTTCTCCACGAAGAAATGAAAAGTCTTGCATTAAAATATACCCCTGATGATATTAAGGTTGGACAATTACTTAATAATTGTTTTACCGTTCCATCAGTTGCTGCTCACGCTGCTCAGGAGAAAAATTCATAGAAACCGACACGATTGGAATTTCTTGAAGATGTACAACACAGTTGTGTGGAATACGGTTATGGTGGATTGTGGAATACTAAATAAGATTATAATGACGTTATCTCAGTTGATATGGTAGCATGTTATCCTGGACGTTTTTTTGGATACGGAGAATGTTCTGAATACTTTAAGAGATTTGGTCATCCGACACACGAGATGACCAGAGTTGCGATAAACGGACCTTTACCTTTTGACTTAACCGGATTCGCCTGTATAGAGTCGTTCGAGTTTTACAGGGATCTCCATCCGATTGTTTATGCGTGGTTTGGAAGACATTTTTCAGAGCGACTTTGGGCTCCAATAGTACTAATAAAGTACATGCTTGATGCTGGAATTTTAGTGTCGTTGAGCGTGAGTGAAGCAATTATATCATACCGCTTGCAGAAACAAGTCTGGTTGCCAGAACCGGATGTATTTAATATTAATGATGCTAGAAGAGATTTTCCTAATCCTGAAGATAATATTGTTAAAATTATTAATAGTATACGTGAATGCAGGAGAGAAAGTGATGAGAAATTTGCAAAAGATCTCGGCAGAAAAATAATCGGTAAATTTACGCAAGGAGGATCATATAATCATAAACGAGCGTGTACAAGATTAATTATGGACGATGCTGAACTCGATTTTATAATTGCTGATACAACGGAGAAAAACACATTTATAAGTCGAAGCAATGCTTATGTATCAGACGGAACTAAATTAGATACAATTGTGAGCTATAATGATGGCGAGTCACCGCAGTTTACTCATTTAAGATCTCCGATGCTAGCGTATGTTTCGATAAATTTATTATCGATGATAAACAGATTTCCTCGTTATGCAGTCAAAGTCGCGACAGATTCATTTTACATAAACAAAAAATATGCGGATTCGTTAAAACAATTGCATATTAACAATCATGTATCATGGGGCGAATGGAGAATAAAACGTGAAGATATAATTAGTTATTCTGAATCTGACAACGTTGAAATTGCGGAGACATATTACAAGAATAATCAAATAACAGGATTGTCATCGGCACCATCTGTGTATGATCCTGTGGCTAGACATAAAACCGTTTATCTTAATGGGTGTGCTGGTTCAGGTAAAACAACACGCGCGATTGAATTATTTAATAATTGTTCTGATATGATTGTTTTAACACCGACACATAAACTCGCCAGGGAAATAAAATAACGAGGAGTAAAATCGTGTACATATCATAGTTTCTTTAGATGGTGCGGAGACACATGGACTCCATCGCGGATGGGTGAGAAATACATTCCTGAAATTATTATCTGGGACGAGATATGCACGGTATCCCTAGAGGTATTAAAAATATTTCTTGATTGGCTGTTATTGAAGAATACTGCTGTGATAATGTGTGGCGATCATGGTCAGCCGCCACCTTTCATTGGATCGTCTCCACATGAGTGGCTGAAAACATTTGTAGATTATTACGAAGAAATAACTGATGACCATAGAGCTATTGATAAATCACTAAAAGAGTTTAAAAAGTTAATAATACTACAGCCAAATAAAATCCAATGTGAGATAATGCGTAAAGTAATTCCAGAAACTCCTATGAATGATTTTTGGACTTTATGGAGACCTGCTGATTTGATAGTTGCAAATATAAAAATAGTTCGCGATACACTTCAGCAACAATTATTTACGTTACATAAAGAAAAATTTTCAAATCTACCTGTACCTTTGTGTTATCGCCCAGCAGATACTCGACGACAGAATGTTGATGCTGAGATTCCTGGTGGTGGAATACAAAATCTTGTGTTAAATGATATTGTTTTAGTAGTTGTTGATGTTGTTGAGAGCGCGTTGAGTATGGATAAATCGCCGTGGACGTTAGGATACGCTATAACGATTCACTCGTCACAGGGATTAACTATTACTGATACAAATATTTGGACTGCCGATGATCGCATTGAGTGGTCAAATTTAATTTATCTTGCAGTGTCTCGAGTCAGAAGAATATCTCAACTGGGCCGGGTTATCATGGATTGCGTAATAACCGAAGAAATCACTAACAACTTTGTCGATATCAATAAAAAATTAGCGAGTTATAAACAGTGTGACAAAAAAATAATCGCGATTTTAATATTGATGTTGAATTTATTATAACACTAAAACAACAACAAAATAATCATTTTGCAAGTTGCAACTGTAATATGCTGTGGCAGTACTCGAGTAATAATCCAAGACAGTTTACCGTTGATAGAATTAATAGTAGTCTTGGTCACACACGCGAAAATGTGATGCTGACCTGTCGTGAATGTAATCGACGTCGGGGCGCTGGACGCCCTGGTGCAAGTTTACAAAAGTGAGCGCGGTGGTAATTGTGTATCCGTAGGAATTATTTGTAATTGTTTGCGCACAAATCCACGATGAGGAGCAGTTGAATCTAATCTGTAGATTGCAGGTCTACCTGTGGACCTTACCACGCCGGAAATTTTGTGTGTGGTCACACTCCAGATAGGAACAGTTGCTCTTTTTCTACCTCCTTCAAGTTCACCAGGTTCATATAAATATCCTACGGTAACATTACCTAGTACTGGTTGAGAGGAAGATTTACGTTGTATTGGTATATATTTTATTTGATTGCATTAGAAGGTTTCATAAAAGTTGCACGAGTCACTTCGTTGTTTAACGCAGCTATCACACTCGGTAACCTTGCAACCCATTCACGAGATCTCTCCATGGACTTAAAGTCAGCGGATATTTCCTTTGCGTATTGGTAACCAAATAACCTCTCAGCAAGTGTTCGATTAAATCGTTCAACGATTGCCTGATCCCGATGAATTTCAGTGTGTCCTCGTCTGATTTTAACGTTATGTCGCTTCATCAACGATGATACTGCACCAAGAAATTCTTTACCAGGATCAACCTGTAGCAGTTGTGGCCATCGTAGACCACCACGTTGATAAATGCGTTCAAACGCAGATGCAACTTCAGTTGCTGTTTTAGTTGATAGTGGTTCTGTTTCTTTATATCTACTCGCAACGTCAACGACGGTTAACGCGTATCTGTATGTGTATTGACGTCTGCCAGTTTTAATGGTATCGTGTCGTAAAAACAAAATATTTTATTGATGAACTTCATTAGGGGTACTGACATCAAAATGTGCATACTTATTTTTTTTAGGTGGACTTAGATAGATTTGCCATATTGCCTGTCGTGCTAACCACGCCGCAGCGACATCACGTGAGACTTTTGCTGCTTCAGCAAGTTTACTAATCGCTGCTTTACCTCTCCAGTATCCTCTTGGGCTATATTAAACAGATTCCATTATTATGATAATAATCAGTTGATTAATTACTAGCCCCTAACATTATTTTAACTTTCGTATCAGCTTTTATCAGAAAAGCAGCTAATCTTTCTCGAAGTGATTTATCTTTTACATTATTTATGGCACGAATTAATTTTATATCGGCGAGATGTAGTAGTAGATATAGTTGATGATCCTCTCTCAGAGACCCCCCCCTTTCCCCCAAAACGTTCTATGTTAATACTTTTGTCAGCATCACTTTTTAGCTCAAAGTGATGACTTTCATATGATAAGGCTTTTTCTAACACATCTCTGACAAAAAATATGTTTTAGGACAGGGGTGTCTCTGAGGATAGGATCATCAACTATATCTACTACTTATATCAGTTTCTTATACTTATTAGCAAAATAATATTGTTACAAAATTTCATATTAAACAATAAAATATTATATATAATGTATCACTATAATCCAATCCGACATGTTGGATTTGATCTGACAAACAGATTTTGTAAGAGATTTGATTCAATCAAATCAGCGTCATGTTATACTGGAATAAAACCTAAAATAATAAGCCATTGTATTAAAAAAGTAGGTTATCATATATCGCCAAAATATGGATCAGTATGGTTATTTGCGACTGAAAATGATGTTCGAATAGCGGGTTGGTCATATGATGTGCCCACCTTTATTGATAACATGGTCGAAATTTTATTTGATAACGATATTTCTAAAGCCGCACAAATTTAAACATCTACTTTTTATTATAATCTTTTTCGTATTTGCTAACTCTCATTGGCAGAATATCTGTTAACATACTGTCAATAATACGGAACTCACGTATTAAATCGTCCATATCGTAATTTATACCACGTAAATAAGATCGAATTTGATCGAGTAATTTTTTATAAGTTATACGTGCTGTTTTACAAGAATTTTTTTTTATTTATAAGTCTAGGCTCAACTTTTTTACATATTGCTGCAAGAGAAATACCAGCACCAGATATTATTAACAAAAACGGATTAAATAGTGCGCCATTCGAAATTATACCAGATCCAGTCAATAATAACGGTAAATATGATATTACTTGAAGTATTTTTGTGTAATATTTGTAACATTTTTTTACGCACCAAAGTTTTTTATGGTAGTATCTCTAATATTGCATTAGCGCATCAACGTCTTATTTTGGAATGTTTTCTGAAATGTGATTGAAATCGACTATATTTTTTTCATTATATAATATTTATTTACATATTTTATGCAGTAGTGTCTTTTTCGATAGCAGAAGCTTTAGATGAAGGTCCTGCTCCAAAAAGTTCTGAAAATGTAGTTTCAGCTACAAATTCTAGACACCAACTATAAGCCGCTACGAGTAATTCTTTATCAGCTGGTATTAGCGTAAATGTTTCTTCGGTATCTTTATTTATTATAACAGATACAACTTCAGAATAAATATCAATTGAATGACGACCTTTAAATGTAGTATATATACCAAACCTAGCAACGCTAAAAATAGATAGTCTATAGACACCAGTTACTTCTGCGGTGTATTTGATAGTATTCTCGCTTAACGACCACAATTCTACTGAACCTGATGCTACTGTGTACACAATATTTTAAATTTGTTTGTGAGGAATTTTGCTCAGATCAGTTTTTTGAATACTACTGGAATTATCGTTTAGTTTTGTGTTAATGTTACCGAGTTTAATGTCGACAGTTTGTGGAGTTCCAAAAAAATCATTATTAATTTTGTTCACTCTTCTTTGAAAATTTGTAAATGCTTGTACTTGATTATTATGCTCAGTTTTAAATACAGCAATTTCGTTATTAATTGTTGCTACTGCTGTTATGTGATCGCTGGCAATCTTAGTATCACTATCATCGACATATTTTTTAGTTGCTGCTCCTGATTCCACGGTTGGATTTCCAAGGTCTATAATTTTTTTTCCAGACATTATTATGTCACTAGTAAGTAAATCGCCAGCTTTATTAACATAATCGTTAACGGACTTGCCCGAATCTTGTATTTTACCTTGATTAGCAAAAGTAACTATATTATTA
Organism: Megalonaias nervosa; assembly: GCA_016617855.1. Classification (NCBI taxonomy): domain Eukaryota; kingdom Metazoa; phylum Mollusca; class Bivalvia; order Unionida; family Unionidae; genus Megalonaias; species Megalonaias nervosa. Next base: position 1,877 of record JAECUM010022654.1, on the reverse strand, counting down.
ACAACCGCGGTGGGAATTCGTATAAGTACATCTGATAGTTGTATATTACTTGTTTTTAATCGTCCTTCTTTATCTTGAAAAATAACAACTTCGTTTTGATCGACACTTGTGATATTTAACAAATTAGTAATTTCATTTTTAAGTTGCTCGAGAGTTGCATATTTGGATAGGTCGGCTTTCTTAGCATATGTTGGATCTTCTAATAGTGTTCCAAATTTTGAAATAAAACTCATTATTTATTTACTGTTGACAAAATTATATAACATAATAGTAATGGCAAAATCGTCTATATTAAATTTTGATACCGAACACCTGGTGAAACATAAACATAACAATGATCTTCCAGATTGTCATTATCTTATCATTGGTAGAACTGGATCTGGCAAAACAAACTTGCTTATGAATTTACTTCTCGGAGATAATTTTAACTACGATCGCGTTTATATTTACACGATTAACCCGCAACAGGATAAGTACGAATTACTTAGCAATTATAATGACAAACTTCGTGATGATCTTGAGGCTGGCGAAGATTTTTTTATTATCAGACAACCAGAAGAACTTATTCCAGTTAATCAACTTGATTCGTCCGAACACAAGATAGTTGTTTTTGATGATATTCCGCTAAACAACGAGGAAATGAATAAAATCAGATCGTATTTTTCACTGTCGCGAAATAAGAAATGTAATTCTATTTATCTCGCTCAAGGATATTATAATGTCGATCGATTTATTAGGCGAAATACTGGTTGTTTTATATTATTTCCAGGACTTGATAATGTTGATGTTAGAAATATCGCGAACGAACAATGCGGCGATGTAACGAAAGATAAATTTATTGAATTATATCGTAAAGCAACGGCAAATAAATATGACTTTTTCTTATTTGATAAATTAACAAATGATCTAAGTAAAATGTTTCGATGCTGTATTGAAAATTATCTGCAGTAAATTATACAGAATGGACAGACAAGCGAAGTATAGAAAACATATAGAAGATCTAAAAAAACTTGCTCAATCTCAAGCAAGATTTAAACAGCTAGTACAGCAAGCGCGACGTGGTCAAGTGGTTGCAGCAGAAACAGCAGCAACCTCTCTCAAACCAATTACTGAAGCTTTACTTGGAAAACAACCTGAAACTAAACCGCTATCAGAAGAAGAACTTAAACGGCTGCAGGAAAAAGGTTTACTCGGACTAGTTAAAGAACAACAAGAAGCAGCTGCTGGAAGAATTATTGAGCGATCTGAAGAAGAAAAAAGGAGATTAGCTGAGGCACTTGTAGCAAATATAGCTGATCCTGCTGCGAGACAAGCTGAACTAGATCGGTTGATAAATAATCCGCTGGAACTTGAACAAAGATTAGCAGCATTAACAACCTAAGAAGTTAAAAATATTTTAACAAATTTAACAGCAGAAATAAAAAATATTAAAGAGGAGCAAAAGAAAAGCGAGAAGTTGACGGTAAAGCTTTTGAGTGCAGAAGAGCAAAGAAACTGGATCACAGATCTAACAAATAAAGACATAACAGATGGCGAATATGATGAATTTTTAAAGAAAGCAAATCTAAAAGATATTGATAATATAAGTAAATGGACCCATACAGAATATACTGCATTAAGGGATAAATTAAAAGTAATAATACAAGACGGTAGTGCTGCTACCAAAGAGTTGTCAACTACTATGAAAATGGATGATATGCTTCCACTTGGTGATCGAATGAGATATGCTACGATTGCTTATGTTTTCGAACACACAGGATTAGCAAGTAGACCAAAACCTTTTGGGAAGGGTTGGACTTTTAAAAGGAGATTTTTTACAATAGATAAACAACGTATAAAAGTATATATCGAAGAAAAAAAAAAAAAGGAACAGGAGA
>JAECUM010022653.1:0-36775 GCA_016617855.1 Megalonaias nervosa | reverse complement strand
AAAAAAAAAAAAAAAAAAAAAAAAAAAAAAAAAAAAAACAAACAAACAAACAAATTACCTAATGGAAAATAACTTTCTGGAATGATCTTGACGTTTACAAAATCAAAACCATCACCTGTAAAATTCACTTAGAAAAGTGCAAAATCCTGACCTAAGTAAACATCCTTACTTATTCTATTAATACAGATTCTGATATTATGCCCATACACATATAAAATAATTTAGCTACGTATTGGTTATTTACATCAAATGAAATAGTAAAAAATGTCAATCATGCCAAGGAGAAACGAACCCAGTTAGGGACAAGATCAAGTCCAGCAGACCGCTCTGGTGGCCTAGTGGTAGAGCATCAGGCTCGGATGAGGAGGTCACAGGTTCGAACCCAAGCCGAGTCATACCAAAGACTTTTAAAAATGGTACTAACAGGTGCCTCGCATGGCGCTCAGGATTAAAGGGTTAGTGTTAGGACTTGTCGGCCTGGTGTCAGGATAATGTGACTGGGTGGGACATCATGCTACATGTCTGCGGCATAATGCCCCAGTGCTAAACATCACTATAAATAGTCACACTGCAGATATCGTAGCGATATGACTGAGAAATTGTTAAAGCTACGTTAAAAATCTAAATCACACACACTCAAGTCCAGCATACAATGTTACATTACAATAGCATATAATGAAACAAAAAAGCTAACTAACAATTAAAGTAAATATACGCAACATACCTACAAATTTTACCCTGTTTTTTAAATGGATTCAGCCGTAGATTTTGATATGGCTCTGTTCAGATCAGTTTGATTATTGGCCAAAAACGTAGATGAAGCTGCTATATGCGAAACATGTTTTCTGAAAGCTCTACTGTTGGCATGTAAAGTGAGCAAGTTGCACTCCTTATTAATGGACCAAGACTATCTTAGCTGGATTTCGTAGCAAAGAATAAGTCATCTGTTCTCCTTCCTCAATTGATACATTGAGAAAAACATTGTTGGTCTCAAGCACATCGGGAAGAGTTGCATAACCAAACGTCTTTTCCAGGGAAGCACTGTCATTGTCTCTTAAGTGGCTAATACAGCTGGTGTACTCTGAGATCTCAGAAGATCCGATATGCTTCATGAAAATCTTGGCTTGAGAGATTAGAGCGATCTCTACAAGTGGTTCATTTAAATGTAATATTTCAATAGAACCTTTGACTGGCATATACAGTCAACCTTTTCAGGCTTTTATCGTCATGATCTAGCTTCATAGAGATAAGAATTTTATCTGGTTGGTCTGATGGCTGTAATTCAACCACCCACCAGATCAATTTGTTCAATGCTTTTTATGGATTTACTCTGAATTTTCAGTAAGGAAATGTCACTCTTCGTCCTTGTCAGGTTACTATCACCACGTGTTATGTGATTGTTAGTTGAGTTATTCTGATGCCAGGAGAGTGTGTTATCTTTACATTCCTCGTCCTTGTCAGGTTAATATCATCCCGTGTTATGTGATTGTTAGTTGTGTCATCCTGATGTTAGGAGAGTGTGTTATCTTTACGTTCTTCTTGCCGAAGATTTCCATGGCAATGATAAGGTGTTCATCCATTTTCTCATGTTACCTGTTTTCCAAACAACAAAGTGATAACAGAATGTATTAATGGAGAAAGTTTCTAGCAAATCATGTTTCTCCATATCACGTTTCACCTACTGACATTATTATTAAACCCGCCTATCTTACCCTGCAAATTTCAGCATCATCATTGATGCATTACTCAGATTAAGCTATTAAAAATCCAGAGGTATCCATTTTGGGATGGCAAAGGGAGGTAATGGGTAAAAGTTTTTTTTCCCCCCTTTGGTTGTATGCTATATGGATGGGGAAAATATAATTTTTATATTTCTGGGAATGCAGTATTCATGAGATTTGAAGATTTATTTCCAGATGTTATTGTGACAATTTTAGAGTTCTCATAATTTTCTGGAAAATTTATTTTGTACCTCACTGTTCAGTATAGTTTTCTTGTTCAGACATTTTTTGCAGCAACAGTGAGATGTTTTTTATATTGTTTCTAATGGCACATTAAAATATGTAGTTCTTGTAATACCTAGGGAATTGGAGTAAAGTACCTTTCCCTGAGAACGATATGGTAGCCAACCTAAGCCAATCGAATTATAGGATTCGAATCGACACCCTTTTGGTCATGAGATCAGCTAGCTTATCACTGAGCCACCACACCTCCAGAAACAACAAGAAAACAATATGAATTATTATTAATTATGATGATCGAAAAGTCAGACAGAGCGAAACTATTTCACTGGTAGAAGCCACTGGGTGGTCGTCATCAGCTGTTTTGTTAAGAATTGAAATTTGTAGCTAGCTCTACTCGTCAGAGAACATTCACGGTGGCCTGTTGTCTGTTGATAAACACTTGTCCCTTTTATCACTGATCCTACTAAAACTTGTTGGAGTCTTTCCATGAAACATTGCACACGCTTCATTGCATGATTTTGATGAAAATTGTACAGGTCGGACATCTAATATGGCCACTATAAAAACCATATCACTACTCTTGAATACATCAAAATATTAGCAATTTATTTTCTCTATGAATAAAACACACTTTTTTATGTCGGTTTGGGTCCCAATAAAAGTGATGCTGGTCTGATGTCCAGTGTTATTCAATTTAGGCAACTAGAAAGTCTTGTTATAGTTGCCTGTCTTGAATGGACAGTCATATCAACATTTTTAACTAGATTACTTTTTTTGATGTCTTATTCATCTTAAATAAAAACGGTTCCAGTATGAATCCCACAGCAGCTATCTTGAAATCTTGTTATTGGTATGAAATGGACAGTCCTATCAACATGAGCCTTTCACTTAAAGGACTTCTTATTGCGTCTAGTTCATTCCAAATAAACATGGTACTGATCTAATATCTAATATGGCCAGCACTTGAGCCATCTTAAAATTTTATTGCTATTCCACATGAATGTAAAGTCGTTTTAAAATGGGTTTTCTCTTTAAAATATCTTACGGCATCTAGCTGATTGTAATAAAAATTGTGCAGATCTGATATCCTATAAGGCAAATGCAGTGATCCTCTTGAAAATCTTGTTGCTACTCCTTCAGGATGAAAAGTATAATCAACGTTGGGCTTTCACCAGAAGACGACTTAATGATATAGCTAGTGCAAATGAAATTGGTACCAATCTTTTATCCAGTATAGCCATCATGGCTGCCATATTGTCAACCTTGATATAGCTACTTTTAAATCGAATGTGATATGACTCGAACAAGTGGTTTTCATCAGAGATTGATTATTATATCTAGTTGGTCCTGAATTAAAACTGTGCTGATCTGACTTCAAATATGGCTGCTACAATGAACATATTGATAATCTTGCGGCTAATTCTAATAAATGGATGGACATATCAGCATGTAGTTGTCACCAAAAGTCAGATTTGTCCTAAATAAAACTTAAATCCAATATGGCTGCCAGAGTGGCTGCTAAGCAAGGTTGTCATTCTGCAATATCAAACTGAGATGAAGAAGAAAGCTTGGAGTGACATTGGAAGTATGAGAAAGGCGAATGCGCATTTGATTTTTGTCAAATGGTTGTTTGTTTTGGTTGGTTGATAGGGAAATGGGTATGACATGAAATGCATACTGTATTTATGAAAAAGAATTGCAAGGTTAATTACATTTGAGCCTTGAATCAGAAAATTATATTTTGACTTGTGTTTATGTTTATGAATGTTTTAAATAAATTCTTTCAACAAGGTTCAAGTCAAATTTATTACACACATATTGACAATATTGACATAATTTATTAAACACATATTGACATTATGTTTGCTTAATTGTGAAGGTCAGTTGGTTTTATGGCAGCATGATTTCCTGCTAGAAAAGGTATGAATGGGTAGCGGGGACTTGGGTATCTGCCAGAATAATAAAATTCGCTATACGATACCCGATTAGTCAATATAAAAAACAAAAAAATCATGTTTCCAAGTTCAGATGAAAGATTATAGCTAATGACATCAGGAGCGAGCGAGACATAGAATCACGAGTATAGTTTTGATGATCATGTTATGCGACATTGATCCACCATTGACCACTGTATTTTCGATATGTGCAACCATTTGGCTATGTACAATGAACAGTTTCCTTATTTTATATTTATATTAGCTATACAACTGAGGCTGGTGCAGAAACTTTTTTCAAAACATTGCCCCAGGCATGTGACATCAAACACATCCCAAAGTTGACTGAAATTCCACTAGCCTTGACTCAAATTTCACTAGCCCTGACTCAGATTTAACGAGCGATGACTCAAATTCCACTAGCCTTGACTCCATTTCGATGTTCCATGTTCCTTAAAAGCTCAAATTGATTCAGCATCGATATTGCAGTAGTTTTAATATGGCAAGGAATTTTAAAAATCATATTAAATTGACTTGCTTGTTTATTCATCTCTCAAAATATCTGATGTAAAGGAATGTTTTTCTCCAGGTTATGATATCAACCATTGTCCAATTGCTCCAGTGCTGACAAATTTGGCGGGTGGTGGGGTGTGGACACAATCCTAGGTCGAATAGATTTATAAAAAAGACCTTGCGCATTGGTACTGTGGATGTAACATAGTTACATAAAACACTCAATCTATATCAATACAATGAGCTACCAACTCTTTCGAACCAAAAGGATTCAACTATAATGCAATGAGTCCCAGGCTGAAAAAAAACAAACAAACCAAAAACAGCTGGATAAAATTTCACCTGCCCCAGTTTGTCCAATCAGAGCATTGAATTTTGAATCACATGAATCACAAAGAACTCTCGTTTCTTTTGGTTTGTGTGGCTTTAGAGATTGTTCAGCTTACTGTACCATTTTACTCCTTTATCATTTTTAGCTTGGAGGAAAACATCCTGCAGTGATATTCATAATACAGATCTGGAAATATGTGTTGAAGTCACAATAAGGTAAAGCAAAATCCATGCAAGATATTTGTTTTCAAAGTTTGATTCCTATTTTATATAAAATTAGAAAAGGAACATATTGAAGAAGGGGGATATATACTCATTCCCTTGTAAATCACAACCTCTATTATTTGTTTTTCTGCATTTGCATGTGAGCATGTTCCAGATTTGGTTATGGTTAGGGGTGAAAGGATTCACGTGTGCCAGGTATCAATACATGTCAAGATACACAGCTTATGATATCTTACGTTATCAATACACATATCAACTCGTTGGTCTTGCCATCGTTATAGGGCCAGTGAGTGGTAGGTGGTGCCCATTTATGTGTGTTGACATATTGGTTATATTTCCAGTAAGCAGATTACAGAGACATACACAGACTTTCCTATAGCATCTATTCACATTCTTATCCATGACAAGATAACAAAAATACTTCCAAGCAGACTAGCTGTTAGTTCTCAGTCATTTTATTTAACCTTTAGGGTATTTCTGGCTGCCCCATTTGATCCGATGTATGACTCATCTCAGATACCATGCCTATTGTTTACACTGCATGAATGGTTTAAAAACATTTTATTACCGATGTCCTCAAATAAATCTAGAAGACATTATCGTGTTATTATCAGAACAGAAGAAATAGTGGAGTGTTTGCATGAAAGGAAAGTCTTCTCTAGAATTGTTCTCGATGTGATAGTAGGGATGAATATCAATACAATCTGTCAAATTGTACTTCCAGCAGATCCAAAACAACGGCTGCTGCCACAGGCACTTGTTTTTGTTAGTGAAGCAGGAAAACTATTGACTATACTCACTCTTCCATAAAAACAATAACAAATGCAAGGTTGCAACTCGTGTGGTTTAAAATCGGCCCCCTTGCAGATTCGGTGCTAATTTTATCTATCCTGTTGGGACATTCAGTCACTGATTAAATATCCCAACATAGAAAGAATCTTTTCAGATTTGCTTCCCATATACTTTACACATCATTTAATACCCACTTTTGGGTGAAGTTTCACATTTGCATTTCCTCTTACTTTCCATGTATCACGCAGGGAACAAGTTTCATTGAGTTCTTATTTGGTGGTTATGTTTTACCTTGGACTGGAACAAACAATAACCACCAATCAGAATTAAGCGTAACAATTTTCACTACATGACACAATTGTGGGGCAAAAAAAAAAAATCCCCCAAAAAACGTGCGTTTCCTAATAGACTGGTTTTAAAATTAAGTTAGGTAGGTAGCCAATAGTCAGTACTTGATTTTACTAGCAAAACCATTATCACGCTTGTGTAGTCTGTAGTATGAACACATTGAGACTAATTGGAAACTAATTGACATTCCAACATTTATAAATTCATAACAGAATATACAACACACAAAATAACAATCAACATTGTCCTAGGTTATTACATTTATAGAAATAAATTATTTTCAGATGAAACTAGTTCTATTATATGACTTATTATGATACTGGGTGCAGGTGTCAGTTTTATCAGAATGGAAGTGTTAACTCATTAGCTCCTGGCACCCCGTTTAAGCGTCAGGAGTTAGTACTCTTCTTCCGAGCTCTGTGGCATCAAGGCCATTTAAGATACACTAAGGCGGGTGGTATTACATAAAAGTAGACATACAAATAATCTGGACATTCTAGTTGCATTGAAAAATACGGAGGGAAAAACATATTTTTGACACCCAAACTTTTTACACCAAAAAATTGCTCGTGGTCGAAATTCGATTTTTTTGTCCGGATTTTAGACTTTTTAGCTTCAGATCTAAGGCAGACTGGTCTGAACTGCATGCAGACAGGAGAACCTTTGCAAAAAGCGGGATAAGATGAGGATTTAGATTGAAAAGTGGCCAGGACACGAACATGATGGGTTCAATAAGCAAAAAATGCAAAGAATTCCAACTTTTACCCATCTGCACATGTGCGAGCAAAATAGCCAGTGAAAAACGTTTCTAACACAACTAGGCCGCAGGCTAACCTAACATCTCTTACAAGGTGATTTATTTGAATGTATTCAGAAGTAGCCCTCAAAATGTGTTTCCTACTCGCATTTCAGGCAAAAATGACAAACATCTCCAGGTGTTAATGAGTTAAACTAAAGAGTTATGTCCAACACCAAAATCAAACTTCATCCCAGAAAATGCATGCACAAGAACATAATCAAGCTATTTAGCGCTGATGCAATGAAAATTAAAGTGCTTTTCCCAATGCCTCACCTTGGTAGTCAACAATGGCTTATATAAAAGCAAAATTTAATCCTACATGCCTTTTGTCATAATTCTGGCACACTAGCTATTAAGCCATAATTCAGTGGCTGCTCATCTGCGTTGGGAGGTGGGGTTGCATTCAAGAGGGGAACTACTGTATGTTCACCATTTTGACACCTTACACATACAATTTGTATATAATTCCTATAATCACTCTTAAATTGTACTCGAAATTGCTATCACATTCATTTGTTACAGATGACAAGAAAATTTAAGTCAGTATATTAGGATTTTATTGCTCTTCTTTTAGGTCGTCATTTCTGAACCAAGGTGAAATATGTTTGTGTACCAGTCGTATCTACGTGCAGAGGGGAATGTATTCCAAGCTTGATGAAAAAATTGTGGAAGCAGCAAAGTAAGTTTTATAATTGTTTCCCATATTATACTTCTCCTTTGAATACATGCCCTGATCACATAAAAATTAGCAAACGTAACATGGCTAACTCCAGAACCTGTCCTCCCAAAAAGTTTAAAAAAACCCATTATTTTTCTGTCTTTTTGCACTATATGGAGAGATGGAAGGATCTTGCGCCCATTACCAACCCTCACCTGTGCTAGGTGGCTTTCTGTCAACCAGATGTTTACCAAATTGACACGAGCCCAGTCTAGCTTGCTTACAATGTTCATCATCCTCAACCTTCAGTCTTTGTGAGTTATGTCATTTAAACATCTAAGGGTCTATCCAAATGAGCCAGCCATGAAAGTTCATGAGTGACCATGTACCCATCATTTGGCGAACTGTGCTGCATGTCTGCTTGCTGCACCATGGTATGCTGAGTTATTCAGGAATCCGATTAGCTCATCTGTCCATTATGCAGCATGTACTGCCAAGGCAGTTATCCAGCTGTTTGATGAGTCGATATCAGGGCAATCCATTCATCTGAAGGCAGGCTGACCATCAAGCTGACAAACCAGAGTACTTTGTGGTAATACATACCAGTAAGTGAAGCATGGGGTGTTAATTGTATCTTGATCATCGATGTCACCATCCCTTCATGTCATACAGTTCTCAGAGACTTCAGAGATGTGTGCAGTATTCTGAGTGACATTTTCATGGTATGCGTTACCAAATAGGATTTAGTTTTGAACAATCTATCCCTGTTGCTGCATATTCTGCATGGACGGTTCAAGAATTGAATGTCCAGTCAACTGCCATGCATATTGTCCAGATGCCAACTGAGCTAGCTAGCTAGTCGACTTACAAAAGAGGTCGAGGTTTCTCAAACAAGTTGCATCTTGTGTCTTCAAAATCTAGTATGATCACCAACTTCATATTCTTCCTGCTTTCCGCTCAGCCATAGGTATAGGGAGGTCTCGGAAAGATCGATCACATATATTTGGGTCAAAGTTTTTATCTGGGACACAGAAAGTCACTTTCTTTGGAGTCCACCGTACACATTCTTAGTCTGCAACATAACATCAACATTTACATTCCAATGCATGTAGTATGCACATGGCTTTCTGACTGCACTAAAATACATTGTTATTCAGATCAGCCAATCAGCGCTTAAAACTGAGGTCATGCTCATTATTTATGCATTGTGTTTGTTTCCAAGTGTATCTGAATACCCAGTGCATTTGACCTTGAAATCAAGATGTTAAACATAACTGGAAAACAAACCTTGCAATATGATACTAAAATGTGCCTCTGATAAATTAACATTAACAGAGAGTCCAATAGTAATGCAAAACTAATTTTAGGAGATGGAACAAGGGAATGTTCATATCTGTGAGGAAATAAAAATAAAAGTCAGTAGCTGTATACAATATATACACCAAATGCAAGATACATACAGTGACAGCTGGAGGTATATAAAAATATGGGGATGAAACTATAGTGACAAAATTCTCTGAATCATAAATATCATTTAATTAGAATATAAACATATCTGCTTTTGTATTATCCTTTAATAACAAGTCAAACATTCCACAACAATGCAGTCTGAATAAAAGTTGTTTTATAATGTTTTATTTTAGATTCTTAATTAAACAACTTTGAATACATTTGAAAGAAGAAGCAATTAACATTATTATTGTTATTATTATTATTATTATTATTATTATTATTATTATTATTATTGTTGTTGTTGTTGTTGTTGTTGTTGTTGTTGTTGTTATTATAGATGACAGAAAGAACTATATAATATGCAGCTGAATCCAAGTAATAATAAAAATATTCAAGTGTCATCTTTTCTGCAACGAAATCAATGATGACTATCCCAAATGCAAATAATAACAAGAAATAATACTGTAAAATAATGTCTGATTTTATAATCAAAATTTCAAAATTAAGAAATTTAATCCGATTTAGAAATCAAGATTATTTATAATAAGAATTTATATATTTATCACGTTTAAACATATTTTAAGGAATATATTTTGTTGTGTTGCAAGAAATATTTAATAATAATAATAATAATAATAATAATAATAATAATAATAATAATAATAATAATAATGATGATGATAATAATAATAATAATAATAATAATAATAATAATAATAATAATAATAATCTCCACATTTTATATGCCAGCATGATACCATTTTCTTTTAAGACAAAGTAGACATTATTGGAAGTTTTTGGTGAAAACCTCATGTCATAACAATTTTCCATTCATGTGGAGCAGCGAGAAAACATTTTTAAGACAGTCATCGTGGTGTGGAATCAAGTAAAGGTGAATGGCATGTAAAGGTGTCTAAATGTACAGTGTTCTGAATGGCATGTCAATGTGTCATAATGAATACTATTTTGAATGTCATGTCAAGGTGTCTTAATATATCAGATTCTGAACGGCATGTCAAGGTGTCTTACTGTATACTATTCTGAATGGCACGTCAAGGTGTCGTAATGTACTGTGTTATGTCTTAATATACCAGAGTCTGAATGGCATGTCAAGGTGGCTTAATCTTCTGTGTTCGGAATGGCATGTCACGTTATCATAATGTGTATTGTTCTGAATGGTATGACAAGGCGACTTAATGAATACTAGTCTGAATGGCATGTCAAGGTGTCTTCATATACCAAATTCTGAATGGCATGTCAAGGCGTCTTAATGTATAGTGTTCTGAATGGCATGTCAAGGTGTTTTTAATTTACTGTGTTCTGAATGTCATATCAAATTATCTTAATGTATACGATTCTGAATGGCATGTCAAGGTGTCTTAATATACAGGATTCTGAAATACATATCTATTTGTCTTAATGTACAGTAGTCTGAACAACATGTCCAGGCATTTTAATGTATAGTATGCCGAATGGCATGTCAAAGTGTCTCAGTGAGCAGTATTCAGCAGTTTCAATTACATAACCTGTTTCATGCTGTAACTGATGTCATTTCATTAGGTTTAGCAACTACAGTTTTGCCCTGCCAATGGCTGGAGCAATTTTGAAGGTCAGTAGGTACAAGGGAATATTCCATGGACTGATTACCCCTGAAACACCTACTGGATGACGTACTGTGTAGTTCACTGCATGTACTGCATCGAGAATGATGGATAAGAAGAATAAAAAATCATCGATATATTGGCACTATTTTCTGTTAATACTAACAAAGCATCACAAGACGTGATCTGGTGGATTCCCAATGTTGATGAGACTTTACATTCTGTAGAAGTAAGAATAAAATATGTTCAAGAGGGATGTCATGGAGGCCATATTTAATATCTGACTGATTGTAGTTCAATTTAGAAACAACAAGCATCAAAAAGAAAGTCCTTTGGTGAGGGCATACTATCAAAAGGACTAGCCATGAAGAAGAAAAAGTGATAAACAACAAGAGTGTCCAAATGGCTTTTGTGGCACTCATATTAGAAGAAAGAGCGGCACTCTTTCCATTTATGACCATCAAAACATCACAGGAAACTTTTCAGTGAAAATCCCATGGCAATAGGACCATCTACTCATGAGAAGCAGAGATAACAAGATTTTCATTTAGAATCAAGTATACCTTGGGACGAATATGAGTGTGTTTTTGAAGTTTCACAGCAATTGTCCAAGTAGTACTGGAGATGTAGCGATAGCAAAATGTGGCAGACAGACAATGGGCAGACTACCTCATGAGCTCTACCGGTCTATGACCGTGAGAGAGAGAGAGAGAGAGAGAGAGAGAGAGAGAGAGAGAGAGAGAGAGAGAGAGAGAGAGAGAGAGAGAGAATACTGTCGAGCATTTTTTCATAGTTTAGTTGCTGCAATATGAAGCTCTATCCAGTTACTTTATTGTTTGTTTTTATTTTTCAAGTTGTCTTAGTATCTGCGCGCGAAAAATAAAAGATTGTCACTACTAATCAATATCGTCAATCATATTTGCTATGTTATTTCATATAAATAAGAAAGAAAATAATTTTGTGTTGAATTTGTGCCTCCTCCCTCTCCCCTGCCCGGTATAATAAAATTGATAAACAAACACTTATTTGAAAATAAAATGAAAGAAACTAATCTTGCATTGTTATCATTTATTCCTTCTTTTTTCATCATGCGAAATGTATTAAGTAAACAGATATATCCACAAACTCCGTATATGTATCAGATGCCGGCTTTCGTATGCATCCTTACTGTAGTGTGTCGCCTGTATCAAATAACAAAATCGCTAAAGAGACGAAAATATCACCCGATTGCTTGAAGTATCCTGTCATTCACGCATGATAAGTTACAAGGTGCAAACTGACCATGATTCTATTTTATATTGCTGTGCATACTATTTGCCCTGCAAACATCAATTATGATTACATATGGCAAACAAATTGAAGCCCAGGTGATCAATAAACACAACTGGCAGGGAACAATAAACTCCTTGCTTACACTTACCAACACTATATCAAATACAAATTTATTTTATTACAAAGCAAACCAACTCCGGAAGCTGACTTTGGCAACTTTTACGTGTGCCGATTTTTTCTTATGATGTCGAAAGACATAAGGAAGCCAAGTTTGGTTCCTCTGGATTCTTTTAAGTGTGCCAATGTCTTTCTTTTTTGTAAAGTCGGCCGACATGGGGAAGCCAGCATTGATTCCCGTTTACCTGAATTATCGGGAATTTTCAAAATAAATTGAAACAATGGAACGGGTTTGAAAGCGACACAATCTAGTACGTCGTGAATGCATATCGATATAAGGTTGAAAAGGAAATTAGTTTTCAGTAGTTTCATCGAAATGTTCCCTATCAATAGTGTATAGTGTTTCATTTTTCGACAACAAGAAGCATGTTGTTCGTCTTGCGGTGATTGCTGTACGTCATTTCCGGTGGGAAACCATAGATAAGGGGAAGTAACAGTGTTGTATGCTGCTATTTCGAGAAATTAAATTATTATTTCTTCTGTACAGTTGATAATTTTTTGTTATTTTAGTGCGAATAGAACTACTTTTTAATCTTGTAATGCAAATCTGATGCAAAAATAAAATTGTTGGGGTATAGCCGGTGAACTTTTACCAATTGTGGGTAATCAATCACATTTCCACTTGATCTAGCTTACTGTAAATAAATCAGTTATCTTCTATTTCCACATAAATAAAACGCACTTGTTATGCTCTATACAATTCTGTTATGTCTGATCAATCGAACAGTTCCTTGTACTGCTCTAGATGATAAATAAATTGGACCCAAAGGCAAGTTTCTGTAAAAAGCTGTAGCAGACCTAAATCATACAGATACTCAAATGTTAAATCCATCATAACATAGCTTCACTGAGATCTCCAGGAAAATGGACTAAGACCTGATCTGACAAATCGTTATTTTTAATTTTCGAATTGAAAAAAAAATAGAAATGATACAGTTTATACAGGGTACAACAAATTATTAGAACTACAAATAATACAGACCTGCCAACCCTGACGAGACTGTTTCACTAAGTCAGTTGATTTTTTTCCTTAAATGTGACCAGTTTTCAGTAAGTGGTAACAAAATATCATAACTGCTATTGTAAAGCTGCAAAATGTATTCAAAAGTTAGGTATTCGAAACATGCAGCAAGGGAAAGCATTATGTTCAACTGAAAAGTAAGTACACATTGACCTTATTTAGCACTAGTACAGTTGCACACGCTTCAGTTCCAAACCGTTTGCAGCTCAATGGCTTTATTTCATTTCACGTGATGATGGCAATCATATCTCCCGCCATGAGACATACTCAAATTGACAAGTAATGTCCATTAAACGTAATTGTATCCGTTCACGCTTTTATTCACAAGAATCTGAATATTTCTCTGTATTTGTCTGTGCGGATTAATAACACTTTTTAAAAGGGCTTATTTTCCGTTTTCTCTTCAGCATGCATTACTTTGCTGGATGCCATGTTTTGAAAAAGATTATTTAATCAACAGTTGGAACATGCAGACGCTTTGCGTGAAAAAAATATATGCAGTTTAAAGTGTCTGAGGTACTGCTGTACGGCTTTAGACCACTTGGCCACCCAGCCCCCCCCCTCCCCCGCAATGTTAGTTGCATATGTGAACTTATCTTTTCAAATCCATTATGTGGATAGGATTCCAAAATCTGAAAGACTCTTACTGAACATTTCCAGAAAATTAAATTGGTGGCTAGAAATTTGGCGCATTTGATATAAAACCATTTGAAGGTGTTATAAAAAAAATGTTAGAAATAAGATAACATTGATATGCTTAGCTATAAAAGGTACTGGAAAATATGTCACTGTCAGTTCTGGATCTGCTGTTACTTATTAATCCAGTTATGGTATAATCCATATGTGCTTCACTAGTTTTCTCTAAACCCAAAACCTTGTATTACAAATATATTTTTTTTTTTATTTCAGAAAACTATGTGATGGAATTGTACTCAAGAGCAATATGGCTCCTTAATGTTTAAAGAAAATAAATTCTTAACTACCATCAATATGATTTAGTAGCTTGAAAATAAGAAACATATTCTTATCTTACATTTAGAGTCAAATCTTGAAACAAGTCTTCAAAGATCAAAATAAAGATTAATTATTTTTTTATCTTTTTATTATACATTTTAATTAAGTCAAAGCTCAAAGAAAAATGTGTTTTATACACGAGTCCAGCGCTGGTGACTTAAACATATCACAAACCCCAACTCAAACTCCACAAGCCTGACTCCAATTTTAATACACCCAAAATCATAGGGACTTGTTTCGGTGCTTACAATTTAACTGTCGTACACATAGTATAAAATAATATCATAGACGATATGTATTACAGTAAAATTGTAAGCAACAGTATGAGAGACTGTACCCAAAATTAGAAACAAAATCATATTAAATTGACTTGTGTTATTATTTGGATCACGAGAAATTTCATACAATATTTTTCTCCTGGTCCCAAGGCCAGCCATTGTTTAATTCCTCTAACAATGTCCTTCTTACTCAGTAGATCAACAGTGTTTATGCAAGTTAACATCGGAAGCAAATCTTGATTTATACAGTTTATGTTTACACTTTCACTGTTGTTCATATGTGCTACTTAATTTTTTTAACCAGTATTTCATTACACTAGAGTAAGAGTGTGCACGGGAGAGTTGAATTGTTATTCATTCAACTTAACATCGAACACCTGGAACAAAGGGTGGCCGATTTTTATAATTAAAGACAAGAGCCAACACGACCGCATTTGATCAATTTATTACTTTTAATACATCAAAAAACATCCTAAATTTGGCGAATGCTCTCCAGATTACAACAATAAAGTAACCAATTTACAGATGTTCATGTATGCACACTAACCTTAAATCGCATTATGATGAGGCTGTTCTTCAGTACTCACTGGACTAGTTGTGGCTGGTTTCTGGTACATACATATCCAAAACGGTACTTTAAAGTCACATGCATGTTAAAACCATGTGTACACTAGTCAAAGCAACCCAGGCAATATGTTTTCGATTCATTGGTTACATGTTTTGTACACAGAATTGAGAGATTTTGATAGACGTGTAATAAATAGAGATCTCCATATGGGTAATGGGCATACATTTGGATATGTATTAATAATTTGCTAGTCTTCAAATATCTTGAAAATAAATCAAAGCATTTCATCAATGTGATTTAAGTTTCTAACGAAAATTATTTTTTTATTTATTTGAAAAGCCAGACGGGCATCTAACTTCCAATACATCAGGGCTCCGAATTGAAATCTGAAGGGCCCCGGGCGTCAGGATATTGGATATTTTGACCACTGTAAGGGATAGGCAAAACACATTATGCTCCAATAATCATAAATGCAATAACACACTACCACACAATTTTCTTTAAAAAAAAAATTTACGGAAGAAGGGATTGACATAAGAATGTCTTCGGTACTGGTTGTAGGGCACGTGCTCAATTAATTGGTTTTGATAAATCCTAGGGATGACTTTGCACTCTCTTTTGTCTTGCACTCCCTCCGTATATCTTATGATATCTCACAAAAAGTTGGAAAACATGATCATAAAACGAATGCATGGAATCATAATGTGTACCTTTTGTCTATCTTCTGACATATCAAGTTAGCAAACTGTTTATTTGAGCTAATTTGTTTGCAATGTCCAGCAGATACGTCTGTTTTGCGATGTCAAAGTTATTGGCTGGAAATCTCAACAGTTTCTTCGTTTTGATCCAACGGCCACAACTGTAAGCCTGTTGGGAATAACCCAAGGGTCTGATTCTAAATCTTGCGGTCTGATTTGTTTGGTTCTTTTGCATGTGTTTAACTTGAGTCAGTCTGCACCTGAGATGTTGCGTAAGAATTATAATACTGTTGTGTTCATGCACATCTGGGGTGAAATGATACACCTGTGCCGGGTATTGATACGATTCACGATACACAGCTTATGATACGATACATATCGATACACATATGAACTTAGTGGCCTTTCCATCTTGACATGCTGGTTGTATTTCCAGTATGCAGATTACAGACAAAGAAATAGTTATCATATATGTATATATAATTTTCATCGAGGACAAGAAAACAAAAATATTTTCAAACAGAGTACCTGTTGGTTGTCAGGTTTATTCAACGTTTTAGGCTATTTAATGGTGGCTCGATTTAACTCACTTTAGCCACCAGGCCCTTTGTTTTGCACTGCATAAATGCTTTGAAAACAACTTATTACCAATTTCATGTCTAACCTAAACTTGGAAGGCATTACGATGTTATCTTCAAAACAGAGGAAATAATGCAATTTCCTCATGCATAAACATCTCATCTAGAACAAATTCTGGCATGGGAATTATAATAAAAGCTACCAAAATCTATCACACTGTTCGTCCTGCAGGTACAAAGGACTGCTGCGGCCGCAGGTGCTGGTATTTGTTAGTTTATAAGGAAAACTACTGACAAGACCTTGTCCTATTATATAATTTTACAATTTTTTTTTACACAAGGTGTCAAACTTGAGCGGTTCAAAACCGTCCCCTTGCAAATTGTGTGCTAATTTTATTTATTCCATCAGCACCTTCATTCACTGGTTAAATATCTTTGCATAAAAAGTGAAATACCAACTTTGTTCCTCATGTAAAATTTAAGGAGAGATGCTTCCAGTATTTTGTCTTAAGGGGACTACACCCTTCGTCACCGAAAGAACTGTGCAGTAGAAAAGAAGAAGTGGGTAGAGGAGGAAACGGTCACAATTCAATATTTTCTTAACACGTCAAAATCTGTCTCTTTTTGTTACTGCTCCACTATTTTAGATCTCTACTGAAATCAAATCTTTAAAAGTTGTCACCTCTATTGGTATAAGTATTAATCTGTTGTTACGTATATGTAATTAAATTGTTTGTGTGTTAGTTTTAAAATTCTTTTTATGTTAATTTTGTTTGATTACATTTTATTCTAATGATTATTTTCACTGGAATCCAAATTCTTTTTCAGTAATTATGTTTATCTAAGACGTAACATGTGTTACATGAGCAATACTTTTAGTTCACCTTGGTCCGCGGTAGTGTAAGCGCTACGTGAAAACGATTGGCTATTGCCAAGGTCATTTCGTCTAGTTTGAATAAGCAATGTTTATTTTTAAATTTATTTCAGAGTTAGAGTAGATAGGGATTCTTGCTACGTTACGAGTTGCATTTTTCTTATTGCGTTGTTCGAGTGTTAAGAGACCACATAATCTATCTCGCGAGAACGGGATGATAATTAGGGTGAATATAATACCCTTCCTCAGCGCTCGTCAGTCAGTTGTATTTCGGAAAACTGGATAAGTTTTTATTGTTGAAACCAGATTGTTTTTGAAGTTCATTTGTTTTTGGAATTTAATAATTTATTCTCTAGAAAACCAATCGAGTGTACTGTTTTATAAAATTCTGGGAGAAAGAAATTCAGTGGAAATTTATTCTGGAATTATTCGGAAACATCAACTGTGATTCAATTGAGGAATTGTTGCTATTTGTACAAGACCACATCTGACGTCATCGCATTCCATATTGGAACGTCGTCAAGATTCGAACCTGATTCTATTAGAACTATTTAGTGATAGGACTTGCATTTTTTTCACTCTTAGGATTAAATTTTTGATTATATTCACAAACCGTAAGTCCTATTTTCAGATTATTACATTGTTTTCTAAGGAAATAAATTATTTTGTTAAAATATATAAAGCTTGTTGACTTCACTCTTTTCTCTTGTTATTATTGTACGAGCATACACGCAACACTGTTATTTTTTTTCTGAGCACACTCTGTTCCTTATCTGTGTATGATTACTTTTCTGTGGTTCACTCTGAAGGGGCATATGCATAGCTAGCTTTGTCAGCTTGAAGATGTTGGGGAACTGACCTATGTGCCTGTTATATACAATTTTCCACAGAAATTTTCTTTTGGGTACATCTGCTCTAAAATAGTCTTTTCCACGACAAAAAACTTACTTTCTTAAATCAGTAGTTTACTGACTGTCATGCCAGATTTATTATCTGTTCCTGAATGCTGTATTAGGGTTTTTAGTCTATCAATGCCATAGTCTTCTTGTACAAACAGAAGTATTCAAATAATTTTCTTTACTTCTTAATTTCATTTTTTTAATACTTATTTATTCAGTTTTCCTTACCCCTTTTATGGATATATGGTTCTGTAGCACATGATCTGCAGGGCTAAATTGATTGGCAAAAATAAAAAAAAATAAAAAAATAAAAAAATGCAGTCTACTTTAAAATTATCTGTACTTTAATTAGGCTCAATATTTTGCCCTTTCTACGTTTAATTTTAAAATACCGCTGAGAGGGAGATTGACCATCATGCCTTCTGTTTTGTCCATCAAATATGTACATATATACATGTGTCTCGTATTTAACACCATTACATATATAACACAATGTCAATTATTCAAATGCTGATCGAAGAAATGAACTGTTTGCAGTTCTTCCCATTCAAAACACGTTTGGGAACCCACTTATTGTCACTGTTATATTGTTATTCTTATTTCTCTCTCGGCATTTGTAAAGTAAATCTCCATATGAATCACCCTCTTCTGCCTGCTTGTTGTCCCGTCCACACAACCTAAAATTGAAATTTCAAAAATATGAAGGCTTTTTGTTAATTTCTATTTAAAGGGAAACAATAATTTGGAAAATGTCAGTGTATCTACAAAAATGTGTATTGATGCTTTTATCCAGATTTTATTCATTTAGTTCAACAAGTTTAATTACAGTATTTGTACGTCTGAATAAAATATGGACCAGTTCTACATGTGACATAAAGGAGCTGGCGAAAAGAAAAGCTACCAAGAGAAAGGTCAACTTAAATATTTCATCCCTTTAATCCAGACATAAATTATTCATTTCGTCAGGGAGGTTAGGGTTGCGAGGTATTGTATGTATATTGGCATCGTTGTGCGTCCTATACAACGATTTGTTAGTGCAGGTAATTCATTATAGCGTAAGAGGACTCCGTGTATCCTAAATGAAACCCTAATATTCCAATTCTTATATATATGTAACATTGGTAACTTCCAATCTTTTATTTGATCGTTACGAAGAAGAAAATAATTTTTATTTCCTTTTTTGTCTCACCATTACTGGCCTTACAAATTTAAACAGCATTAGCATTGCAGACCAAATCCGAAACTTTAATGCTTACTTGATTTCATTTTTGACCACGAACGTCCACGTTTTCAAATTGTTTTATAAGTTCGTGTTCAAATGTTGCATCGTCGTAAGTTCTCTTTGCATTCATTACAACTGGCTGTCAGCCCTGGAGGAATACATGACATAGCAACTAATCCAGCTCTAATAGTATTACGCGTCTGCATACAGTAGTTACTGCAGTGTCGAAGACCATTGCAAAATTACCATTACAGTCCATACTCGCAATGACAGACTATTACCATTACACAGTCCCTGCACAGAGTTACAGATTAATATATTAGTCCATGTACACAACGGTATCTTATAACCATTATAGTCAATGGAAACAATGATAGGTTCCAGCTATTAAATATCCATGTAATAATACGCTATATCCATTACAGTGCATAATACAATGATAGTCTATATCCATTACAGTCCATAACACAATGACCGGTTATATTCATCACAGTCCATCGAAGAAATGATCGGTTATATTCATTACAGTCCATGCACAAAGTGATCGGTTATATTCATTAAGTGCATGCACAAAAATGAGTGGTTATATTCATTACAGTCCATTTACAAAGTGATCGGTTATATTCATTACAGGCCATGGACAAAATGATCGGTTACATTCATCACAGTCCAAGCATAACATCTCGTCTTCAGATATTTAAAACGGAGACTTAAAAGCAGTGATATTGAGGTATTCGGGTCTAATTAATGAGTTGATACATAATCATGCGGAAAAAAATGCTGAAAATCCCGAGAACGATAGACGAAATGGTTATCAAAAATTGAGCTTACCTCAACCGGTCGCACTGAAAAGAATAACTATACCTAAATATGAATTAGAAACTTCTAAAACTTTTTATGACTGGATCAAAAACATGAAATTGATCAATGCTCATATCCATTATTGCATGCCTATATTCATCTATCCATTAGTCTCTCAACTCATCTATGCAATCAAAAATTGCACACACACACACACACACACACACACACACACACACACACACACACACACACACACACACACACACACACACACACACTGTGGGCAGACTATTTAGAACAATTTTAATTGAACCACCAATATTTCCTTTGCTGATATTTCCAATACATTCAAAGTGAACATTCATATTTTTAAAAATAACCCCCAAATGAAGTCTGATGAAAGCAATATTCATCAAACATAAGACTGTTATCATCTTTACTAGTTGACGCTTTTGCGGAATGGTACCACGCGTGATAGTATTAGTACTTCTGAGTAATCTCTTCAGCGGGAAATTAATTAACGTCTATGACTTTTCGGTCATTACATGTACTGGTATACTGTGGTGACTGCGTAATAGACTAGTAGTCATGTATATGATCTTAGTCCAGTCAATTTATTTCCATGATAATAGTTAGTGAAGACATTTAGTTTCAAAGACTAATATGCACTAATATCGTGCGTCTTGAGCGCAGAAAGCACAGTCGATTTTTATTTATAAGGTATTTTCAGAAATCTCGTGATTACATTTTGTAATGACAATTTCAGAGATATTTCCAATGGCTACAAATAACAATAAGATGGTCAAGAAACAACTTACCCTTTTATCAGAGACGACTACGGCCATCATAGCATCTGGAGACTCCAAGTCAGACGTGTTAAATGCAGTCACAAAGCAGATAGATGTACAAGAAATTATGTTCTGTACACGAGAAATCCCTAGATAAAGCAAGATATAGCGTCAAAGTATATAATACAGCGTTCTGACATTTTAAAAGGTTATATATTGTACATTTCAGCACATACTTTTTAGGTTTTTTTTGTGCATTTGCATGAATTTGCAGTTTCCAAAAATGTTATGATTGTTGTTCTAGCACAGAGTTTGCATCTGATTCATACTTAAGATTATACCCGGAATATTCTTTCTTGCCAATTATAACATTTAGGATTTCTTTGCTTTGTTTTTCCTGGTATATTTTTCTTCTTCATTAAAATGGCAAACATAATGTTACGCGTAGATTGTATATATTAATTTCTCTCCCTGCAACCGAATATAAATATAACTGCAAGAGAACACACAATTACCAAAAGATTCATATCACATGCGTAAGCGTGTAGAGTGACGCATTCAAATAACTTGATCCTAATAATAAAATTTATATTCATAAAATATTGTATGACCTGCACTTAGAAGGACGTTGGACGCAATTGCAGTTATTGAAGACTAATAATCCGTTGAAATATTACACATGTTTATACTGATTAGAAAAGACGTGAAATAAATTTCTTAGGAAAAGCTCAGGACCTGATCTATGTGCATCCTCTAGGTTTGACGTTTTGTATGCAAAATAAAAGAGGCAGATCCCTCTTATGTAACAAGTTTCCTATAACTAACCTATACTTGAATTAATACCTTTCGTTCTCGATTTGTGAACTGACACACGCTTTAAATTCTGAAAGTTTGTATGCGATATGGCGTAAACTAACATGTCTTTTATCGTATGAAATATATGTTGTGTTTTGGTTCGACAATTTGTCAAAAATAATTCATGAATCAATTACACGTGCAAGCTTGATGAACTCAGAACACTGTACCTGTTTCTTGTATTCATCAACATAGGCAGAACATTTAATATGCTGCATGTTATGCCATATTATGTATTCATCGTAACATCTAAGATGATACAAAAGCACACATCCGTGGACACAGCTTCGGTGGCCTAGTGATTAAATTTAAATCACACAAAGCACATATCCGTGGGCAATCAATCGCATAATGAAACTAAATTAATATGGAGATCTTTTCGAATGGAATTTGACGCCAGCAATGATGCTTAATCTCAGAATTAAACTTTAGTACTCTTTGCAGCTTAAGCAACAACCGTCATAATATCAGCCACAATCGGTCATTAAGATTATAAACTGCCATCACAAATTCATCTTTTAGAACACACGCGATGATAAAGCTGCATTGTATTTGTTTTACAGTGGACATGCATTAACTGAGTACATATTTGTTCTGTGATTGTATTATTTCAAACATCACAGCCATATCTGCACGACAATAATCATTCAAATAATAGTTCACTACAAAGACCGAAATTGCCTTGCTTTCTCAAAATGTTAATTAAGTTAGTATATTGGTGTTTTTTATGGCAGTGTTTGTAGCCTATATAGAGCGAGATAGCCAATGACTATTTAAAGGTCATTTATCTGATTCAGAAGTAAAGATATAAAATATTTACTGCTGTGCTAGATACCTTCTCGAAGTCAATGATCGCTTTATCAGATCGAGGAATTTCATATTTCTCCTCAGTCTGACTGAGACTAACCTTTAGAGTATGGATCTTACCAGTAGCATCCGTTAATGTGATCCACGTTGACTACATGTAAAAACAAGGATCAGAATTAAGTAATGAGAAATACTGAAAAAGGACAAACGAAATAGGAAGGGAATAGAGCCATGGTACTAAATAATAATGGCAGCATCATAAGAAGATGTTACTGTTGCTTTAGTCTTTTGAAAATTATGTTATAATCCTTGATGGCGATATTTTTATCTTTTTTCAGTAGAGGCCATATAACTTGAATAAATACAAATCTACTGTTTCAAAGGTGCAAAATAACAAATTTTAAGACTCATTTCGTTTGCTTTCCTTCATTGAAACTTTCTCTATTTTTCCTCCGAAGTATAAATCAACAGTGATTGCTGCAGTCGCGATAACAACGATGACAACAACGTATGTGGCCAGAAACTCCATACTGAATCTTGTATTCCTTTCTTTATTCTGCTAAAATACACCATTGACAAGAGAAAAGTTAAATCAAATGCATTTGGTTGTCTTTATATATTTTAATCAGTATATCTCTATTATATATTCGAATGGATATACCTTTTTATATTCTAATGGACCCATGATTGATAAAAATCAATTCAAACAAGGTGAATAAAATTCCCATAGTGCACGACTGTTTAAGATTAAAATTAAATCTTCAAAGACATTGATGTGGCTGTTGAATTTAGAATACATTTGAATAAATTCTGATCTGAACTATATTCTGGTTTTGGATTTGATAAAGGGAAATCTTAAGAAAAGCGAAATAACTGGATTCAACTGGACCGTACTTCTCCACGTAATAAAATCTTTTTATCCTCTAACAGGGAGCAAAAAATGTTGATATCTGTATTTAACTTTCAATTTTAATAGAGTTGTCAAAGCTCACCTTTGTGTCCACGACTTCTTGCACAGCAATTGTGCTAGTTTCTGCTTTGGGCACGATGATTTCGTCTTCATGATGATTCAGATTGAGTACGGTGACTTCGTCTTCATGATGAAAAAGTATGGACACGATTTCGTCTTCATAATGACTCAGACTGGGCACAGTGACGATCGTCTTCATGTTATGAGAAAACTCTCTTTGTTATAGCGGCAGGTTGTGTAAATGGTACACGTTACAAACGCATTTATGCATATGGCGGGGTTTGGCGAATTAGTTATCCTCCACCCGGCAATTTTATTAAGAATAAAGGGGGCGTGGGCATACCGGTACGTTTAACAAACAAATGCTACTAGATTGACTCATAGATAAAACTATTGTTGTTGTATGCACAATATAAACTAGACCCTTTGTTATTTACGTTTGGTGGCTTTCTTTGTGCTGATCAATGAAAGAACAAACGATTGCTGGATGCCTAACTAAGTACCATTTCGCCTTGAACAGTGTAATACTAGCATATAATTAAAAATCAAAGATATTCTTGTGCCAGAGAAATTTGACTCAGTTACATATTAGATTGACTTCAGGTGTTATATCGTGTAATTTTCTTCATGCGTATGAGACAGTAATGAAAAATAAACGGTTAAGATGGTAAGTGTTATTCAATGAAAATACAAATTTCAAGATATGTGACTGACATTTCTCTTGACATAAAATCCCCATGAAATAGCGGGTTCTGTTTTTGACACTACAAGAAGTTGCATTAGATAAAGCAGATCCATACGACGGAAATAAACTCGCGTTAAACATACATACATGAACAATGAATGTACTTAAATTACAAAAGGCAGTGTTGAACAGAACGCAAGGCTTCGGTTTCGTAATTTTCGTAATTTATTAGACGCAAACAATATTAAATGTAATAATGAATAAAATATTAGAATGAGCAAAAGACACAAACACATACAAACACACACACGCGCACACAAACACACTCAGTCATATTAACTGAATTTAGGCATTTGCTGAATGGCATCCCGGAAGAATAGGAATTGGTTCAGGTCTTTTTTATTAATATCTTATTTATGTATTACCTTGCGCGTTGTTGATTATAAAATGTAAAATTACAAAGGAGAAAACCACAGATCTTTAAAAAAAACCTGAACAAAGCAAAATCTCCAACAAAATAAGGAAACGAGAAAAAAACGACTTTAATTAAAATTTCTCATACGGTATAACATACTTTCAAAAATCCACGCTCATTTACTAATGGTAATTTACTTGTACGTTTGCGATTGTTAGACACTTTTGAATAGGGGATCGTTACAAAGCTTTCAGTTACATTCTTGCACAGAACTGATTATATTTGTTATTGTAATGAATTAGGTACCTCTGTTAGATATACTTTACGATGATATAATCCGTAGAAGGATCCAGTGTAATGATTTGTACATAGTACAACATTAACGTATCTTTTACTAATCACATTCTTAATGCTTAAGATACAATTTTCTAACTTGTTATATAAATACTATTTGATGCGTTCGGATCATTTTATATCTTTTGTTTGATAGGACAGATGAAAAACCATTTAGATTACTTTGTCAAGGCAAATTTATATTGTGTCCAATTCATCTTTTATAGTATGCAAAATGTCAAATACATGTATTCTTCATATTTATGCATGCTTCCTTCGTTAGTATTTACTTCAGTAATTGGACAAGAGCTGAAAACCAATAACTGGCATACACATGCAAGCGTTTGACATTAGATATTTCATTCCTTCAACTAAAGCTTACGAAACGTTTATCTTGTCGTCATTCCTTTCATCAAATTCTTAACAAAATTTTCCGTGTTAATTTCTAATATTGATCAATTACGTTCTTGTCCACCTTTCTATGTTTTCCTTTTTTTCAAACCACAACACATTACCTTACTCCACTCACACATACACACACAACACGATACTCACACTCACGATAAAATGGTTTAATAACCACCATCACCTACCCACAAAAAAACAGTTCTTAGGACACAACATTTCTACTATCTACCAAATGTCTTTGCGAATTACAAAATCTAATCCAAATTATACATTTTAGAGCATATTATACAAACAATACAATTTACAATTCTTACCTGTTAATGTTGTAAGCTCTGCAAATGCTGCAGAGTGCAAATCCACAAAGCGGCATATCGGTGGAGGGATGGAACATCAGAAACACGAATATGAAGCATAAACTAAAACATAATAGTTGTTATAACTTTTCCTTTAAGTCAGTGAGATAAATAAATACTTGTAATGGAATTCATATTAAGCAGGTTGTCTAGAAAGCAATGCATATTATAACGTTCCTGCACATAAGAAAAACAAATTAAATTCGTTAACTCGCATTAAGCAAAGTAAAACTATTTGATCCAAAGTAGTTGAAATCTCTATTCACAGAAGACAATTTTTTTTTTGCATGCAAAGCGTTTAATACTTTTGACAACAATTCATTAAAATTTGACAATGCTGATTCGATGAACAAATACAGGGCACACTGTGATGCGCAATGTTGGAAAAAAGTATTTAAGCTGGGAAGTGTGGTTGTTGATACCAGAGAAAGATATAGTAGTATTTTAATATAGATGTTATACTTATTGATTACTGATCGAGGTCAAAGCCTGTTACCTAACACGACATTGTTTTCATATTATGCCAACTCGCGCATTGTACACCGCAAAATTTACTTACACGCAAAAGAATAGTCTTTTATGGTATATGGCTGCGACTTAGATCAATAAGAGACAAAACCGTTATTACAACACAAATATTGTTAATCACTCGATTGCAAAATCATATGAGTGACGATTATGGTTAGATAACTGAAACCATAAGTACTACAAACATTTACTCGATTTTCACCTCCTGAAAATCCACTACTTCTGTTGGTTCTGCTTTTTTTTCAATCTGGAGGTTTTCCATTTCCGGCAACACTGTGTTTCTCCACCATCCTAATTATTTTATCTTCGATGGCTATCGAACACAGCTTTCTAATCGTATTGAGCCAAAGTTGTGTCTCTGCGACAAGTTCTGAAAGGACATGTATTCGTGAAGGAAGCTATAACGAGAAGCTTTTACCAGCGCCGCCAGTCACACTGTTACTATTGATATGGCTCTAACAACAAGTCCGATTGCCTTATTCAAGTAGTACATCACGCATGAAGTCAACTGGGAAATGTTTGATTGAATTTGTTATCGCCAATAAATCAAAATTGCGTAATGAAAGGGTGAATAGTGAGGCAACAGCCATATATCTCTTTAACTTAGGAACCTTTGGTTCCCACGCCTGGATAATCGAAGAACTTTTCTCGTGTATTAATACCCCTGAGACGTTACGCATCCCCGAGATGTTCCGCCTCTAGCTGCCTTTTCCATAGCCAAAAATCGGGTACAATGTAAGGAAATGGTGCCTGAAATCATGCAGACCAGTGTCATAATTTCGATGCCAGTCCAAGTACTAACAAAGATTGCGAAATGAATATGCCACTTGATTGTTTACGATGTTAAGCAAACATTCTTCAGAGGGTTTTTTATGGCCGTTTAACTGAAAAGAAAAAGAAGTCTGCTATCATCTTACTCTACGTTTTGTCATTGATTGGGTTTGCATTTCGAAAGGCCAGGAACACATATTTTGGTGAGGTGATGCTCGCGAGAAACGATGGTGTTGACTAGGTTCCAAACTTCCTAAAAGAAAACAAGGACGGTCTGTAATCAGCAACGGGCTGGTACATACATTTATAATGTTAATATTGACAACTCAGCTTAGTCAGGAGCGGTATCTTCATCAAGACAAACTGCATCGTTGGCGTTGTTCTTATGGAATAACGTGATTGCCTGGCTCCAAACATATGAATGACAAGAATCTCACACGAAAGCCTACATGAGCCTATATGAAGTTCTTTTTGCTGCGCAAATTCACTAGTGGAAGCGTTGTTGCCGACCGTAACAACGGCTTCTACATCTTCTTCTTCTACATCTGTAATAAGAGATGAGTTGGTTTGTTGTCTAACACGGCTCATTTTATATGGTTGAGAATCTACATTATCGGCGTTATCCTAGATAAACCTCATAACTGGGCCAGTCCTAGCTCTATATGACGAGTTCAATAAGCGAGTTGGTATTATCGATTTTGTGAAGAAATGACTTCGTATTCCTCTCCGTGAATGTATTAGCGTGCTCCGTTTAGCAACGCCATATTTAAATTGTTAACAGATCAAACTGTGGTATTCATGGTATAATGTTTACCGATGGCGTCGCCTGATATAAGTTTTCACCCAATTTCAACGAGCGCCCCATATGAAAAAAAGCACAGCCTGCACTTTAATTCTATATTTGGTTCATTAGGGAGCTAACCGTGTACGGTTAATTGATAATCACTTTGCATCGACATAGTAAAAACGGCACGTCAGTGTCAAACGAGGGATTTGATGTGTCTTTGAACTGAAGAAAGGAGAAACACTAGTTTCTGCTTATATATTATCAGTTTTCTAAAATACCTCTTTGCTCGACGACTTTGCCGTTCCATCCCACAATTGTAATCTGCTTTCAGGTGACAGATTTGGTATCATTGAATCTGACAGACGTTGTTATGCAGCTTCATTAATAATTTTATTTACCGGGACTGACATTGTCGCTGTCGATGAAAGTGTAGTCGGGTTTGGTGGCGCTTGAGTCACTAATCGCCTTATTCAATCTAGCATTGATTAAACAGTCTGCAATGCTAGATTTTTCTTCTATCGACAGCATAATATCAACGACTCACATTGTAACTTGTTTAGCAATAGCCGCGAGCCGCGAGCACTGTTGATGAGCGTTTAACTATTCCCAGACAAACTCAGTGAGACCAGTTTGGTAATATGTCGATTGAAAGGGGTCTCGCGCGTTGACTACACTCAATGGTGCTACACGTCCATGTTCGGATATCATATTATCATATATATGTGTGTGTGTGTGTGTGTGTGTGTGTGTGTGTGTGTGTGTCAGGTCGGTCTCTAATACACATTTGTACCTTCAGTGTCTCCTCGAGGAGATCTATAGCGTGCTTATCCTGGTCTAAAAGTGTAAGATATATATGCGTGGGTGTAATCGATATCAGATCACCCAGGTCCATACTGTTATTGGTGAGCAGCCTCGGAAATCGAAGCGACCTCAATGACAACTATCTGTGTGTTATTATCTGCCAGAAACAATCCCATACGTGTTTCCAACAGATCAACAAGATCGTGAGGGTCATACAATCTACCAATCTTCTCATTGGCGCCGCTTTTGTAACCATTGTGTCTGTTTTGTAGTCCCTTTTTGATGATTATTCCTGTTTAGAGTACAGAATGTTGCTATATCCAGCTTTTTATTTGTTAGTGTTCTCTAAACGTTAGGCTTGTTCTTCGAGATCTTCTTTATGCTTCTACAATATTCAAAGAATCTGTCGCCTTCATAGGTTTATGCATCGTTTTCATAATGCAATATAGGAAATATTTCAGTATTAAGATATTTGGCCGAGCAGAGGTTTGTTTAAAGTGAGTAATCTCCCTTTATGCTCACTTGGTCCATGCATTCTTTATGTTCCCTGTTAATCATTTTGTCATCAATTTAATCCAGTTGCTGCGTATATGATGGCCAAAATATATTAGTTTTCCAAAGGTCTGTTTATTTTCATTACATTGTTCTTGTGCTTGCATTGAAAGCGTTTAAATTGAGTCTCTAATGGATTTGTCTTCGGCGATCGTTACAAACCTCCGATGACTTCTATGATTTCCGTAATCGTCTCTAGGAATGGTCAACATTATCAGTGGTTTTCTCTTGGCTATTCTTTAAATCTTTGACACGTCTAGCTATGTTACCAACTCTGCTCGATAATTATTCTGCTCCCGTCAGCGCTGCCACGAGTTCCACTGTTGTTTTTTTTTTGTGGTCTTTTAAGTGTCCTCGATACGTTCAGCGGTTTCTGCAGCAATAGTGCCCAAATGTTTGTTCGAAAACCTATGTCAGATCGTACAGGGCAATTTGTCCCGACAGCAGGATGTCTTGGACACTGTTGTTACGGATCAGCTCCTGGTGTTAGAAAGGCAGCTTGCGGCGGCATCGCTCTCTATACAACGCTATAACATCTCCGGTAAGTTTTGACAATTTTACGTCTATCATGGATGTAAAATTGTTTTATCCAAACCCCGCATAATGTTGTCCAGATGTTATGGTCAAGTCAATATTGACCGAACTACATGTCTGCTGGGGGACCTTCGCAAACATATGCTCATGTCAAGAGACATTTGCGACACAACAAGGTCACTGAAAGCTTGCTGGACCATGTGCGTCAATGCCATGAATATTATCAAGTGTTACAGTTGTATCTGATTAATATAGGCCCAAAGATAACGTCTGAATTTGCATGTCTTTAACTACAAGATAGTCTCGGTGGATAATCTTGCTGTTAAAGCATCACGTTTGTCGTGCACAACAAAACTATTCTCACTTGCAACAAGGTATGAGTTTCATTGATTTTGGAAAATAAATCAACTGTAGAATCTTCGCTTCACGACGATCTACTTCTCGTGGCAGCTCTGCTTCCGAAAAATCCTTGAGTACATTAATGCACAACTGACTGCCAACCGACGTTGCAGTTATGTACAACCGATTCCATGTTAGCCATCTTAAAATCATATTCAACAACATGTTGGTTTTCCATTAGCAGAAAAGGCCAATAATTAGCTCGCACAATGGGTATGGAAACGTGGAACTAGCAGCTCCATCTAAAAAATGCTAAACCTTCCAAGAGTTTCCTTTCTGTGATTCTATGTTTAATATCAACACAATTGGTTATCACACAAACATATGTTCATATTGTGTGCGATGCCGCATGTAACCTTGTACCGCATATTCAACGCAGACGCAAACACGTCATGGACAAGCTGAGATAGCCGGAACGTCCTCTCACCGTTAGATCCACCGGGCAATGCAAAAGCTAGACTGGAAAAGTCCGCTGTGATGTCGACGGTGAAGCTATCTTTAACACAAAGGATTAAATATTTTGGTTTAAAAAATCTAGCTCCGGGACCTAGACATAACCTACAATTTACTACTTGATTCTAACAACCTATCAAGGTCTGTGAATGCACCTGTCTTTCGCTTTGATGCTGCACGTTACCGAAATGATCTTGCTTATAAAGCGTCAAATAATATCATTGCACTTCGAGACATAGAGAGCATCCACGACCTGATTGCAGTTAATCCCTGTACATATCGCTAGATGTATCTTATTCAGAGAAAGAATTCTGGATGGATTATCAAGTCACAAATTGCGACAAAGTCCACTCATTGGAGGTAAATTGCTTGATACAATAAAAAACTAAACATGGTTTCAGAAGTTTTCCCAAAAAATACTACAGTCTTCGCTGTTATCGAGCAGATGAAGTTGCTGTTAACGGTTAGCAAGTGATGCAAATGTCACCCATGGGATTGTTCATGGAAGGTTGGCCAAACAAGAATTGTGGTAATTTGCCTTGGAAAATATCCGGCACATGGTTTGATTTAGGTCTTTTCTTTCTTCACATGATCTTGTGCGAGGAAGAAAATAGTGTTAATTATTGTAGATTTCACTTGCATATGCAAAGAATCAGAGCCCATTACATGTAAAGTTTCCGCAAGTGTCGCTGAAGAATTTAAGCGAATGTACGCAGGAGGACCGTTACAAATGCCACTGCTATTACAAGTGGATCAATATAAAAAAGGATCTCGTATTCGTTACTGCACTGCTGACAAAGCACCGGGTAGGGATCGTGTTGATAACGTTAATGTACTTCGTTGTCATGATATTGTGAAACAATTTCTCCGCACGCTTGATTAATGATTATTCGGAAATCAAGACAGGCAAGAATTATTATCTTCAATAATTTAACCCAAACATTATTCGTTGAATTTTCCTACGAATTTCTTGCTGGTGATACTTATCAACGTATGTTCTTTCGGATATTTTATGTTGTCACCCACGTTTTCACATCTGAATTTGAACCACAATTTGTTTGCATGTTCATAACATTTCTCTGTCTCATGAAACTTTTTGCCATCTATTCGTGTACTGGTATGGGCACACTACCTTCATAGTTATCTTCTTCACCTTGTCACGATTGGTAGTACCATGTCGATTGGAGATTTTGAAACATTCTACCACATGTTTCTTAACAAGTGTGTCCAGGATGGAATTCAAAAACTGTGATGAATCGATAAGTTGCAGTTCGCCGACCTTAAGAACATGCATTATTCCATGTTGTTGTTGAGGTCGTTTATTGGTGCCTTTGATAACGTGGTTATTGCATAAATTATTAAATTGCCATTATACACACAACGGTCATGAAGTATCACAGGAAGTCATATGTTGTTTTAATTCGTATCGTTAGGTTCTATGCGCCAGTGATGTGAATGTATGCGCCAGTGATGTGATAGTAAGCATGTACTTTTTATCAGTGGAGCTGAAAGGTAAGTTATGTATCCAATAATGAGCCCATGTTGAGAACCCACAAATGTCATCGCTTGTCAAAATCTAGTCTGTGGATGAATAGCGCTGTCGCAGGATCCATTTCTTTGTAACAACGAGTGCTTAAAGAAAGACATCAAACTTGTTTGGGACCGTAGATTCCTGGGTGAAGTGTACTGACAACTTAGTCGCTCAATCAAATCAGATAACCAACATGGGATTTCTTCAGCTACTTGTGTTGTATTTGACTGAACCTCGGTAATTTCAGCAGGAACCGCTGTAAACTTGAGAATTACAAGATTCTGGGATAATCGTCCACAGCTTCTCTTGAATGATTCCACCGTAGTAAAATTCGTGGTCAGCGATGCTAAATGCAAGCATTCAACATCTTCATGGAACTTGTTGACCTTCGTACTTTCTATTGCGGGAAATTTTGATCCCCGCTTAATAGTACTTCGCCTCCGAATTAAGCAATACTAACAAACCAATATTAAACCACCTGCACGAACAGTCGTGCTGTGTATGTGTGGGATAGTCAAATTGAATGTGGACCTTTGTTCCAAACAAATATATTTACGGCGATATAGAGGTTAGTAGTTCAAATTTACTAATTTCAGTAAATCTGAATTGGAAGTTCGATGTTAACAAACGCAGGTTCACACAGATGATGTAGGTATTTCCTCGGCTGGTCTTGGTTATCAATTACGGGACACAATGGTCTTAGTTATCAATTGCGAGAGACAATGTAAACAAATCATCGATTGCAATAATTTCTAGCATAAATCGCAAACATGCTGGTGTTGGAACATAACTCATCCCATGGACAGGTTGTATTGGGGAAATATGCACTTCATCTTTATTGCATCTATTATTTATTTATTGCATCTGTCTTTGAAAGAGTTCACAAAAAAGCAAAATTAGTGCGTATAAATCAGACATGTGAATGAGAACTTCAGTAATTCCAGTGAATATTAAAATAAAACATACGTCGAATTATATCTGATTTAACGACAATGCTCGTTTCCCAGAAACTGACTTAAAACTTGAAGTTATTACTTGTTTATCATATATATATATATATATATATATATATATATATATATATATATATATATATATATTCACGTGATCTTTAACATAAAAATATGTGAAAGGTTCCAAAGTAAAAGTGGTCTGTAAAGAAGACTGACCCTGAACTTTTGGTACTTAAAACATGCTGTTTGCAACTTAACAATCATGGAATAAAGTTAACGTTGTAACAATATTGTTTAAAGCTTAGACCCATGTTAAACACACAATATAAATCATATATTCGTAACATGCATTTTATATAATTGAAAGAATTTGCGTGTATGTGTGTGAGTTTGATTTGGATTTTTAACGTAGCTTTAACAATTTTCAGTCGTATCATGAGTCTTTGGTATGACTCGGCGAGAGTTCGACCTGCGACCTTTCTCGCGTCTGAGGCGGACGCTCTAACCACTAGGCCACCAGAACGGTCCAAAACAAATTTGGGAAGAATGGTTTTGGAAGACGTATATATGCTGTATGGTAGTAATGACGGTTCAAATTTGAACGATTTACATATCATTGAAAGATTGTTGCTGCCAAACTTTGTGAAAACCAATCAAATAGAACAAATTAGTATGAAAGGAAAACAGACAAAAGGTATCATCTGGGGTTTCTAATACCAATAAGAATGATAGAGCGATTTATTTTGTTGTGTAACATCTAAAGAAAACCACTTGATGAAACATTCAATATTATTACTGTTGCAATAGAAAAGAATAACAGTAGAATTCAACTGCAGCTACATTTTGAAAATTTCAATTAAATAATTTTAACATAAAAGACAACACATTGGTATATGAGATGCAAATCAGAGAATTTAAATGCATTAAAATAAATAGAATATTGTTAATGTAGTTCAGTTATTTGCTGATTTTGTGCAAGTCTACCATGTTACGCAAAGACATACTTGCAATGTACAATTTACAAGAGAATAGAACGCAAAATCAAACTAAACAAGTACTGTAGAAGAGCTCAACTTCGGAAATAGAAAGTGTGCTCTTGGTCTGATTATGCACATCTTGAACTAACCTTATCAATAATTTGAGGAACTACAAATAACTAATAGTTTATGTTGTAGTAACTTTTGTCACATAAAATACATTTTGTCTAATGCCATTTTGAAAATTACACAAGCAAAGAATGAATCTGTGCCTGAAAGTGAAATCTCCCTTTATCACCACAATCCCTTTTCAGCTTCCTAAATTCTTTATTTGGGAATCCACAATAATGTGTTTGTTTCAGGAAATTTCAGTTGAATAAAATAATAGTATTCTACATGTATCAACGTAAAGTACTTTACTTATTTGGTAAATATTTCACATCTATCATTATTTTACTTAATAG
The DNA here is from genome assembly GCA_016617855.1 of Megalonaias nervosa. Taxonomy (NCBI): domain Eukaryota; kingdom Metazoa; phylum Mollusca; class Bivalvia; order Unionida; family Unionidae; genus Megalonaias; species Megalonaias nervosa. The sequence continues at coordinate 2,390 of JAECUM010022653.1, read as the reverse complement.
CAACAAAACTAAACGACAAATAGGAGTACTGCATACATGCCCATATCCCTGTCAATAATCTGAACCGTACCATCTATAGCAACCAAATTACATGAGCCATACACTCTTGGTGAATGAAACTAAAAGTATGATAAAGCAATGCAAGCCTATATTATAAAATTGAACGTGTTTTGCGAAACTGAACATTAATTGGAACTAAAAGGAATGTAACTCATCCAACTTGTTGGCTCGAACCTGGCAAAACAACGTGGCAATTCCGCCCCGATAGCTAAACGTACAAGGAGCTTCCCTGTAATGGCTGTCCAAATTAAGATCCCTCGGGTAACATATATAATCGCGCGCGGTAACATGTATTACGCTCGTGCTGCGCAAGCAATGTAGGCTTCACGCGATGCAAGGAAAAAATACACTTATAAAATTACTATGGTGCGCCAAACATGTCACCCTAATAATTCTGGAATCTATGGTGGTGTCTCTAAACCATGTCAGGTATTTCGTAACAACCAGTTCCTTTATCCCTTTATGACACTCATCCATGTAAATGGTGCTTTTACAGTGGACGTAGATGTACGTATTTCAGGGAGTTATGCGCTGACTTAGTCATGTTATTTTATTTTTATTCACATGCACTTGTAAACTGTAGCCATCAACATGTGAGTGCTAAGTTGAAAATTAAAACGTATCTTTCGGAAAAAATAAGTCTGTGCTTTTTAAAAACATAATCGACTAATTTCCTAAAACTATCGTTCATCAAACAATTCTCCATCTCACGGGGAAAGACTAATTCATTAGTGGTTATTCCATTTCGCAAAACTTGATGCATTTCAAAGATGTCTTGCAAAAGCAAGCGTTACAGTAAAATTGTACATAGGGAGACAAGCTAAACGTACCAAATTAAAAGGAATATCAACGTGTGCTAATGAGCCTGATAAGGAATGTCCACGTAGACACTACTAAACGTAGATTCATCGTGTTAAGGAATTAGAAAAATCTTGAAGTAAAATGTTTTGATACATAAGAGGACAACATACGTTAATTTGTTTGTTTGTTTGTTTGTATAAGTTGTTACGTATATAAACTATTATCATCGTATTTATTTTGTTACAACGTTTTTTTCGTCTTCCACTTGGTATATGAAAATGCTGAAAAAGACGATTTGCGACATCAATAATCTAAAATGTAATTGGGAAGAAATTGTGCAGTACAGTGAACCACAGTCCCTGATGGCAACACAACTTTTAATTACAAGCTTATCTGCATTCTTTGTTTCAATGACTTAACAGCTGATAAAAATACACTTCATATCTTATGTCGTATTCATGCCATTGATGCGCCAGTTTTGCAACACTATTGCTGAAGAAGTAATAAGAGAAAACTACTCCATGGCACTCGCTGATGGGGAATATGGAAATGAACCCCATTTTTGGCATGGAATCTGTGAGCCGGTCACGGATTTCAAATTCTTATCCTGGAATGGGACTTTACTATCCCACATCACATCAGTTAATGGATTATGCTGATCAATTATTTTTCTTCAGGGACGATATAACGTATACCTGTAATCAAACCTAGATAAGGCATTGCATCTTGCCTTTAATTATGTTATTATCTGGCTTACTTGAATAATCTTGCTCAATTCGACTGATGTCATTTTCACCTACTGTATTTCTCGTAGTATAAATTGCAGGAAATAAGAGTCAGTTTCGCATGCATCAAACATATTACAGACGCGCATTTGCAGGTATACATTGAAATACACTTGTAAAGACAACACGTTGAATGCACGCCGTTAGAGAATGCAATCCTTGACATTTTCAGTAAAAGGCATTCACTTTACATGACACTTTGTGTCATTTGGCGTGATGACGTCCTTCCTTTTTATTCATATCTAAATCTAACCTAATCGGCAACTCCAGCTGAGTGATATCAAGATATTTTAAACTGAGTTTGGCAAAGGGGATGGATGTGTGCATCTTATGCACAAAAGCTGATATTTTCACGATCCGCAAAGGCACGAGTTAAAATACATCGTCATTTTGTACCACAAGACTCAATATATGCAGTATTTGCAAAGGAAATTCGAAATATATATTATGATTTCAAACTTGCTAGAAATCTTTAGAAGATTAAACCCACTCTTCAGCAGCACTACAAGCTTGGTCACTTGGTTAAATTCACCCCAGTATTTGTTGCCTTGATAGACTGGTCATAAGAGAAAGTAAGTTAGCGATGATTTCAACTGTAGAAACAATTATATTTGTTGTTTCATTCTGTAAGCCGTTTAATTGTATCCGACCAGAGAGCAAGTTCGTATAATCGATGCATTACACTGCGTTTCTCAAGTGTATTGGGAATATTACTAGGTAGATCCTAGAACGGGGGCAAGTCAG
>JAECUM010022652.1:0-60675 GCA_016617855.1 Megalonaias nervosa | reverse complement strand
TATATATATATATATATATATATAAGTTTGTAAATCCCCAGCGATTACGTAATGGAAATCCCCAACTGTAATGGAAAAATTACGTAATGGAAATTCCAGCAATCACGTAATGGAAATCCCAAAGAACATTCTGGAAAATTTCGTGTCGGTGTTATAACACTATAAAAGGCAGTCAAATTGTTTTTCGCATCTCGCTGGAGAATAAGCAAGGTAAGTGAAACATTTTCTTGAATTTAGTATAGAGTACTACCTGACAGACTGGGAGAAATTTTTTTTTAAAGAACTTCGCCTATAAGTAATGTTTCAACGGTAGCAATTAGAAATAATTTATCATCGTGTTGATAGAAATAAAATTTAATTTTTCCGCTTACTTTTTGATGACATTCAAATAGCTCTTTTCTTGAAACCTGTTGATAAAATACTTACAATCTTTTGCAAAAACCTTTGATGGGTTTAGGTCGATATTTATTTTGGTGTATTTGTCCTGACTTATCGGATCGTAAAGGTTACCATATTTCAGCATAAGTTCATCTCGTAATTTTTCAAGATAATCAAAATATTTGCTGTTATCTGATTTGATAAGCGAAAGTTTCATTTCATCAAGTTTACTAAAACAAATACCTGAAATTTCGTCATTAAATTCAAACTGTAGTGGTTTGCTGTTAATCATTTTTTTTTTATTTTGCTTCTAACTCCATCGGCTAATGTTAAATTTTCGTACATTATTTTTTAATGTTAGACAAAATTAAATTAAATATATCATGACTTGCATAATGCCCAATAGCTAGTGTATTAATTCCGTCCTCGCAATATCTGTTATCGTCAAAATTACTTAGTCCACCTTTTATAATTGTATCTGTTTCAAGTTTGTGGTAATTTGTTCTAATAACATTTGTTTTAATAAGCTAACATTACTGTTAAGTGCTGCTTTAAAATCACCAATTTCATACATTTTTTTCACATATCCACAAGGAATACCTTTTGCTTTTTTAGTCAGTTCATTGTCATCTAAAATTACAGCATACATTTAACTTCGAAGTCCAACAAATTCCTTAACTGGCACAAACATAAATCCATCTTTCATTTTGCCAATAACTTTTTTATTTGCATTATCATGAAATCCACTACCTGCTAGATAATCCGATAAATCAAATAAGTCACGGTGGTCATAGACGTCTTAATATATATCCTCACATTTTATATTATCAACTAACGAATCTGTATCAGTAAATAGCAACTCCGAATCTGGCCAGACTCTCTTCGTAAAATTATAATGTAAATCGTACATCAGCCACTTTGATATGTCCAACACCGACGCACCAACATAAATCGGTTTATTTAACTTTAAATCTGTCTTTCGTTAAATATTTTCATACTGACAAAACCGTCATCGTTAACTAATTTATTTCTGCGATTTATATCGTTTACAATCTCAATAATTACTCGCTTTCTAATATTTTCCATCGTCTTACCAAATAACGAATTGTTCATAAACTTGAAAAAGTTTTTCTCAAATTTGCTTTTAGCAATAGCACGATGTTTTGTATTTAAATCAATATAATCTGCCATCCACCGCGATTGATTAAATTTTAAAACTCGATGAAACTTCCTAAGGACTAGTCCAGCATCTACTGCTTGTTTTAAATTTTTGTAATGCATCACGTAATTTCCTTTATTTAACAAATTTGGAACTAGCTTATTAACAATAGAATTTTTTGCTGTTGTCATTGCCTGTTGTTCAGGTGACAATAAACTGTAATCGATCATCATTGACTCTGCATAAAACATATAGTCGTTATGTAGCTTGTGAAGTGACTCAGGATAACCGAGATCAACCTCAACAAAATAACTGACATTTTCTGGAAGAATTTTTTCAGTTTCGCTAAGAAATTGATCTGGAGCTATCCAATGAAATCCAGAACACGGTACTGGTTCTGACATTGCCCAATCATACAAATTATTAATGTGAAAATTAATAATATAATTTGACGGTAAATTTTTAACATAATTTTTTCAGTATTTATTATTAGCAACCGCATACGTTTTCGTTATAACGCTAATTCCGCCGCGAATTCCTTTTTCAATAAAGTTAAACATATCAATATCAGTTAAGAGATCTAATTCTATCCTGCTTGTTTTTAGCAGAGCATCCCACGATAGTCCTGGAGCGGAATAATACCAACATGGATCTAATCCATAATTTTCATGCCTAACTCGACGAAAGCTCTCGAAAACATCAGCTAACATCTGTTTTCAAATATAAATTATGATAATCACCAAGTGTCTTACATCCAAATTTATTCCAAATATCGTGTGCGTATTTGTACTCGTCATCTGATACACCTTCGCCTTTTAAATGAGATTAAAATTTGTCTTTGCCGGACAGAGAAGTTTCATCAAATCTGCTCCAGTCGTCGAGATACTCATACGGAAAGACACCTTTTTTTGTCAGAACGACATAGTTTTCACCAAAGCAACTTCTCAGATTATTGAGACTGCTACAGCCTTTTACAAGCTCATCTAGCGGAGCTGCCATAAATTGCAGACTGTCGATGAAACGTAATTTGCCAAGCGTAACTGACATATGCTTTTCAAAATTGTTTGGAATACATTTTATTATATTATTAAATTTTAGTTTATATTTAATTTCTTCATTGCCAAACGCTTCGACATTGATATGACTATCGTAACCACAAATGTTATGTAAAACAACTGGAATAAAATCTGGCGCATGAAATTTTAAATTGCAATTGTTATGAGCTGCTCCTCGATACTTGCCATTTAGATGACAGTGATCGCGCACTTTATCATCACCTAGCAACTTTTCACAAATATGACAATTAATTGCGTTATTAAAATCAAGTTGTTGTTTGGATGTTATTTTCATTGGAGCTGTCCTGTGCAGCCTGTTGAACATTTTATTAACATCGTCTATTAAATTTTTTAGTAACCACACGGCCGGACTTTCTGATTCGCCATTGCTACATCTGTATACCTTTACTGGACTTGAAAAATTATCGTTAGCGCAACAAACTATTTTATAAGCTGCTCCACAAGGAACATGTTGTATTTTTCTAGTGCTTGATTTATTTGGATAATTTTCTGCGCCACCTCCAGGAACAAGAAGACACTCAAAATCAGCATAAATGACAAAAGGAATACTTACTTTATAATTATAATTGTTAGATTTTAATATTTTTTCTTTCACTGTTGGCATGGTTATTTTTTGAACATTAACACAGTATCTAAAACGATCTTGCAGTTTCTCATCCTTAGAAAAACCTAGTAAACAAAGGTAGCAGAAATATTTCTTATTTTTATCTTTATGACATTGTCTGCCAACTAGGCCGTTAAAGTTTTTGAACCAAACGTAATGTCCTTTATAAAACAGCAAGTTTATTGTATTTTCTGTAGCAGTCGCTGAAATATATTATATATTATGGGTAAACATTTTCTTTTTCATCTAGTCCGGAAACATTTATTGAAATATCGTTTTGTTTTTCAAACTTTGTTATCTCATTCTCTGCCACTGGAAAAGTTATTCCGTCAAAATCCAATTCGCCTTTGTACAGCAAATATTTTTCAACTCGATCAGAGTTACAACTTTGGGGATGTCTTGCAGACAAAACTGCCCAACGAAAACATTGGTCATCATTGTTTTTTACGTTTATGCAACATTTTTTATTTTTAATGTTTTGAGGGAGGTGAACGTAAGAACTACCGCGAAGTACGTTATATCTTGCTGTGTAAAAAACAAGCTCTTTTATCATTTCAAATTTAAAAAATGATCCTGATGCGGCAAATTCCTCCAATTTTTTTATTCATTTCTTGGTGTATTTCATCAGCAACCGAGGAAATGTTTGTTCCAGCTAATATTTAGCTGTTAGATACGGTTCGGAAATTTCGCTGTCGAAATTTGTATTTTCAAAAATTATGTCAATTATATCTTTTTCGATTGCATGTAACTTGGATACAATTACATGATACTGTACTATTAGCTTGATACTTTTATGAGCTGCAAGTTCTTGCGTATAACAGGCTGTAAAAGATGAAATAAATTTGTGGAGTTAAAATTTGCTAAAACATTTTGATTATCAAATTTGTAACTGTTATCATAGTCGTAAAATGCAGTAGCAATTTTTTTCTGCTTTGATAAGGTTCTTTTTGGCGATATCTCACAATTTTAACATTATATTGTATATAGTATTTTTATATTTAATTGATTTTTTATGTATTTTTCAATTAGAGATATAAAAAATGCTATATAATATAATGACAGAAATTCTGAGATACATTAGACTGAGAGCAGAGGAACAGGAAGAATATCACGTACACCCCACGTACAACTTATATGCAACAAATATGTTAGGATCAGTGATACACGTCAAGTACGGACAACCGTTTGGTAAATCAACACCAGCTGGTTATAAAATTAGTGTCAGAGGTGATAATACTGATGAAACCGAAATGTTTAGAAAAGATTTTATTTATACTTTGTTCTGCGGAAATATTCCAGCTGGACAGCGAGTTTGTAGAGTAAACAATTCGATTAATAATGATAATATTGAAAATTTATCATTGCAAGAGTTTCAAAATAATCCAGTATTTGATTTGTGTGAGCTAGTGATAGCGGGATTATTCGACATAGAAAAACGAAAAAAGTTGTTGGAAATTTGTATAATACTGGTTATTTACATGTGAGAGTACGTGGTATTAAAACTGATCAAGTTAAGTATATGTCACACCGTTTTATTTATGAAACTTTTAACGGACAAATACCTGATGATTTTGTTATTAACCATCTTAACAAAATTAAATCCGATAATCGTTTAGAAAACTTGGATCTCGTCACACAACAAGAAAACACTAAACGAGGAGCTGATTCTAATGGTTCAAATTTTAAAGATCCAAAATCAGTTATTTCAGTAAATCTAGCAACTGGGGTAAAAATGAACTTTAAGTCAATAACAGCTGCCGCAAAATATCTTAAAATTGGCAGCAAATCAGTGAAAGATGAAGCTGCTAATGTACAAACATCAGTAACCTCAACGTCAACATTTGATAGGTTTATTTTCAAATCCAATGATTATTTATGTTTCTTAATTCTGTCTTTGTAAGACAATTATGAGCAAACATTAACATATCATCTCGATCAAATTTTAGTGTTACCAATGCGCTATCATTAAGTTTATTTTTCCTGCTGTTGTTAGGAGAATTTTATCAGAATCACCTTGTGTTACAATAACGCCATCATAATAAGCACTATAACATGACAGACATTTTCTAACTGCCTCAGCTAGTTCTTTGAAATTTAATATATTAACTTTCTGATGATATTTTATATCAGGAGATTTCATCTCTGTTGCCATTTTCTTATTATAAATTAGATAAAAATATTACAGCAGACCGACAACTGGACGATACAATGTTAAGTATCATATCGCTAAAAATAATTAAATTTAATTTTACTATAACAGAGCAATAAATATTTTGGCAGCTTATAAAACCTTTTCTTAACGTAAAAATAACTGGCCAGCAAAGAAACATCAAATACGATTTTATTTTTGCTAAAATATTTAATTTGATGCCAGTTGATAATGCAAGAAAATTATATTTAATTTCTTTGTGTCGGCCGGTCAGATGTAAATCTGTACTTGTGAAGTACGAACAAATTTATAATAACATTTTATAGTAGTCGACGAGATCGACAGAGTTGGTACCCAGCTGTTAAATTTATCTGTATATCCGCGCCATTTAACTAGACTTTTGTTGCGGCGCTTCCTAATAACTTTTTCAATAACGAATATATCTTGTTCTGTTTTCTGAAGTTCTTGTTCATAAAATCTACCAGTTATAGGTTCACCTAATAAATCTTTTAAATTTAAGTCACTGGTATTGTTGAAAGTACTTTATCAACAACAAATATTTCTTAGCTCCAGTTTGGAGTAAATCCCTTCTCGAATGTTTTTTCGTCAGAGAAATTCTAATTCGATCGCCAACTTTACATTTATTTCTGCGGTACATGTTTTCGGTTGTTAATATCGGAATTTTAATTGCGTCGTTTGGCAACATTTTTGTTGATCTGTGCTTCGTGTTATTATATTCATCAACAATATGCTGTAAATTGTCAATATATTTATTTGTATTTTTAGCTGTCAAATAAGTTTGTATATTTTTTCGTTTAGATTGCGATTAAATCGCTCGACGACAACGCTCTTACTTTCATTTCATGCAACATATTTTTTGATGTTATTTTCTTCCAAAATCTGCTCCAAATTTTTATAAAAAAAATTCTGCCCCATGATCAGTCCAGATTCTGTTTGCTTTTCTTTCTGTACTTCTTATTACCTGCGCTAGCGCATCAGTTATCGACGTTCCTGTTTTATCTAAAAATGGTACATTAAACGCATATTTGCTAAAAACATCTATGACATTAAAAAGATATTTCTTTGGAGCGCCGTCAGCGCCAACGTTAAACTGAGCAAGAATTGACACATCAACTAAATCTATCGCCCAGATATCACCAACGGCATTTGCGACGACGTTACGTCGCAGAAACTTTTTTTAGGTTTGTGTAGCTCTGATGCCAGCGATTCCATCGCTGACAATTCTTTTTTACCGAGGCCTAATTTATATTTTGCTCCAATAAAACCATACATCAGCTTCCGGTCAACACGCTGTCGCATATTTACAGGTTTCATATCACGAAGTTCGTCTAGCATTACTTTATCGGATCCAGCCTTGTCCTGTTCGTTACAACGGTAGCAAATATCATGACGCATTGCTATTGCGTCAACTTGATTGTAAGGCTCTTGTCCTGGTAATGGATATCGTTTTATTCCAACTGTCTGTTCAGCGGATTGTATGGTCCAGTATATTTGTGGCCTGGTAATGTCAAACCGCCTTTTGGTTTCAGCAATTTGCTAATTAATTTATGTATATCTATACCTGTTCCAATTATTCCTCTGTTGTTGCATTGTTGACAGTACGTAACACTTTTATTTTGCTCCAGACAGAGATCTCTATCACAATCGCATTTGCATGTCATTATATATTTTATTATATGCTCATTTTTTTCTCCGTTAACTTTATATTGTCAGAATCGTGCAATATTTTACGATGTTGCACACCTTCATGTTGCACTCATGTGCAAGACACGTGTGCCCAACAGTGTATTAGGAACTACTTTGTAAACAAATCATGTACACTCGTGTAGTAGACGCTTTACGTTTTGGTTGATTAAATTTGTTTCTGAATGAACTAAAGCAGATGTTTCATGGACTGCCACATATCAGCAGCTTTGGCACATTCCACGTTAACTGTTTTGATACAATGTTTCAGATGTAGGCTAGCTATAGACGCCAGACAGGGTCCCTACAAATATCATGCAAGTTATAAGACATAAACTGTTGTCTTTAGCTGGTAATAAAAATGGCAAAAATACACTTACAATTTTACATCCTGAATTTCCTCAAAATGTACTTTCTTAGTTCTGCAAATCCGAATTACATGTGCCATGTCATGGGTTCTCAAGGTTGATCACACATTTCGAAATTCTACTGTAATTTCGAGTATATTCCAAGTGCAGTTACATCCTCCTTACTGCACTCAAAATGAAATAAACATTAAATTCCACAGCGTCTTTTCGATAATTACAATTGAAAGACTTCATATTTTTCCCACATTATGACCTGAATCATTCAATGACAGAATAGAAACATGCATGCCGAGGTCAACACACTTCTGCCTCATATAGAACTGGCACAGACGCTGCTGGAATCCGATGTAAGTTACTCCATGTAGATAAATCCAGACCATAATCACGAAATTGCGTCGAATCGACAAAAATACCAAAACGTATTCATTCCAGATCAAATAAAAAAGTTGTTGCAATGCGCATTCATTGACAATATGACTCCAAATTTCAATTTTAAGTAGACCAAACGCCATTTTCTTTCGAATCTTACGTCTAGCGCGCGACCAACTTCAAATTTATCTGGGCGGAGTTACGTGCGCATTAATAATGTTGTTGTGTAATGATGCATCTACGCTTGTGTATTTAGTTTGGAATACGGCATACATTCAGTTACTTTGTTTCTTGTAGTGTATTTTTGTTTATATATTTAAGCCTTGGATAGAATAAGAAAATGAGTATATAATAAAAAGGTTACTGCATTTGTATGGGAAAATATGAACTCGTTTTGTCGGATGGATATACTGCACTCCCAAGGTCGTCCAGTATAGCCATCCGAAAAACGCGTTCATATTTTCCCATACAAATGCAGTAACCTATAATTATAACTGACAAATTTTTCAGATATTTTTTCAGATTTATAATAATATTTTTTTTCAGATTTCTTATAAATATTTTTCAGATTTATAAACATTTTTCAGATTTATAATATTTTTCAGCTTTCTTATGAATATTTTTCAGATTTATAATATTTTTTCCGATTTATAATAACATTTTTCAGATTTTAAAAAAAAAAAACATTTTTATAAATATTTTTCAGATTTATAAACAGCTTTTTAGTCATCTACTAAAATAACCTTGTCAGGGCATCCAGCTCCGGATAATTTCTTTAAAAACATACTTTTTCTTTTTCCACAGATTGCACAAATACTTTTCAGCATTATTCTATTATTTTTTTGTTTTTTTCTGTTGTTTCATCTTTGTTAGCTGTTTTAGTTTTGCACTTGACACGGTATGTTGACATTATATCAAGGAGTTTATACAAAATTAATTGCAATCTCATCATTAGCGTGAGAAGGTTGTTTGTCAAACTGTAAAATAAATTTTATAAAAATGGAATTTAGAATCGGACATTTGTTTATAAACATCACACAATAGTATCCACAAGCCGAAGTTTCAACTGGTTGAATTTGATTAGTCGAATAATTTATTATTTTATATTTTTTGTTGATATATTTTTTGATCAAATCGCTCGGAGGAAGTCCAAATGAATCAAAATAATTATTGGCGTAGACTGCTACCCAGTGCGTGCCGGATCCGTCGCTGAAATTTTGTATATTTATCACACACGAGCCGCCAGCTGCGACATGACCTAGTTCATTTTTAGAATAATCTCCACGAAATCCGAAAACGAATTTTAGTTTGTCAAGTATATCAAAGTTACTTAACGCGGCCGTGTTCCTGGTAATGTTAGTCCTCGGCCGATTACAAGTAGATTTTGCAATAGACTTCCCGCTACTCCCGCCAGCAACGGTCCTATAAATCCGCCTTTGCTTGTTCACCGCGACCGCGTCTTTTTTTTTTTTTTTCGTTGTTGTTTTTGTTTCTGCTGTTATCTTTTTTTGTTTGGGCATATTATTATTTATTTTAAGACAATTATCTTTATGCCGTCTCCGGAGACAGCTTTTTCGTTGCACCAGATACTGCTCCAGACGCTGCTGCTAATCCTAATGTACCAAGTACTGGCAAAATTTTAGGTATTAGTGTTTTTGCCATAACAGATAATGCCGGCCCAAAGAAACCACCTCAGTGGGACATTGCAGTTATTTGTGCAGTACTCAAATTTAGCACAAAAAGTTTGCCGCAATTATATTTATTTATTTGTTGTTTGGTTAAAATTAATTTCGTAATAGGACCTTTGTCACCATATTTTATTTTTTTTTATGATACCTGCCGTTATTTAGCAACAGGTTGTCAACGTTTTGTAACTTGACCATCAGTCAAATATATTTCTTTTACAATATATTTTGTCATTATATAACGATTACAGATTAAACTCAAACTTGGACTGACATTTTACCTCCGACAGAGTCAATTGTAACAAATCTATCGCTGATCACCAACGCATATACTACAGCTGTGCTGCTGGAGCTACTCCGAGCGTCCAGGTAATTTCAATATCAGCTGTAGAGTCGACAGCTCGCTCGCTATGTTTACTAACATCAAAATAAAATATCGGATAAAGTCTACGATATTCCTCTACTGATATCTGAAACCCATCTCCGACGTCTTGATATTTTTGCACTGCGTCCATAAGGAACATGTACGGTCTAGTAATGTTTTCGTCTAACATCAACGTTATCAAATATTTCATTATTTTGTTGTTGGTTACCACGTCGCGCTTGCTGCTGAAAAACAACAAACAATTGCCGATGCAGTTGTTCATTTGACGTTGTTGTAACGAACCATGTGTAGTGGGTGGTATTTGGAACAGCTGTTTGATATATTTTATGTTGCTGAAAATAAATTCTGTTTGTGTGTTTTTAAAGCATATTATTTAATTCTGCCGTTTTTGTGATTGATGGCGTTATTCGTGGTATCCACAGCGCAAGTATTTTTATAACAAATTGTACATCAGCTCCTCCTGACCGAAGTAGGCAGTCGTTTTGTTCTGCCCGATCTAAAATTAGTGTATGTTTAACTCCACGAAATACTTTATTGTAGTCCCTGCAAAATCCAAATATTGTACTTAACGGTAGCATCATTGTAATTTGACATGGTTCTGCCGCAAGTGCTTCTCTTTTTGCATGACCCTCATTGTAACGTATATTTCTTACGCTAATTGCCACGATCTTCTAACATTGCTTCGTGAAGCAGTAAAAATACATCCTCGTCTCGTGTGTTAAATTTTCTAACACCAGCTTTATTTGCTTCAAATTCTGTCACTGTGTCGTCGGTGTCATGAGGTTCTGCTAAATCAAAATAATTTTTAACAGACATTATTTTAATGTTTACATAAAATTTGGTGCTGTTGCCGACTGTTGACCTTTTATTTTATCAACTATTTTTTGTCCCACCGCAGTTCCAACGGCCGATACAAAAGCTTTTGACGCATCAAATGCAATTGGTGCAACTTTGTTTGCGATTCCCGGAGCATTTTCAACAATCTCTCACTTTTACTTTCTATACCTTCCAACTTTTTTCAATCGGATCAACTAGTGTTACTTCTACTAATCTCCGTTCAAATTCAAGTGGATTATTCAACGGGCAATTTAGTTTAGCTCGTCTATCAGCAGGATTATGAATATGTTTTACAAGGTCTCTGGCTAACTTTAATCTTTCTTCATCATATCTTCTAATAATTTATGCAGCAGCAGCTTCTTGTTGTTCTTTAACTAATCCGACTAAACCTTTTTCCTGCAATTTTTTAAGTTCTTCTTCTGATAACGGTTTAGTTTCAGGTTGTTTTCCAAGTAACGCCTCAGGAACTGGTTTAAGATCCGTAGCTGTTGCTTCTGCGGAACCTATCTGTCCACGTCGGGTTGCTGTATTTTTGCTTAAATTCTGCCTGCGACTGAGCAAATTTTTTAAAATCTTCTATAAGTTTTCTATACTTTGCTCGTTTATCCATATTATATGAAAGATGTTTGATAAAACGTACTGCAGATAGCTGTCAATACAACAGCGAAACATTTCTTCGGATTGTGTGTAAGTTTATAAAATAAAAAGAAATTATATTTTTCTTTAGTTGCCTGATGACGAAGTTCAATAAGTTTATCTTTGGTTACGTGACCGTACTGCTCGTTTACAATACTTCTAACGTCAACGTTGTCCAGTCCTGGAAATAATATAAAACAACCAGTATTTTGCCGAATAAATCTGTCAACATTATAAAAACCTTGGGCTAAATAAACAGAATTACATTTATTACGCGACAGTGAAAAATATGATCTTATTTTATTCATCTCCGTATTGTTTAGCGGAATATCCTCAAAAACAATTATTTTGTGTTCGGACGAATCAAGTTGATTAACTGGAATAAGTTCTTCTGGTTGTTTGATAATAAAAAAATCTTCACCAGCCTCAAGATCATCACGAAGTTTGTTATTATATTTGCTGAGTAGCTCGTACATATCTTGTTGTGGGTTAATGGTGTAAATATAAACTCTATCGTAGTTACAATTATAGCCCAACAATAAATTCATCAGCAAGTTTGTTTTCCCCGACCCAGTTCTTCCAACAGTAAGATAATGACATTCTGGAAGTTCGTTGTTGTGTTTGTCTTTCGCCAGCCGCTCTGTATCAAAATTTAATATCGACGATTTTGTCATTGTTGTTATATAATTTACATATATAAAAAAAATTATCAGATAATAAATAATTAATGAGCTATTATACAAAATTTGGAACAACATTAGGAGATTCGTCGGCTGTAAGTACAATAACAAACGGAAACATTGATTTATTAGGTTACCTAAAAAAACTGGCGACACGATGACAGGAAACCTATCAATGTCAAATCAACGAGTACTAGGTTTAGAAACAGCGTATTAGCCAATAAATGTTGCTAATATACAAGCTGTTAGTTATGCACAACTTAAATCCGTCGATGATAACAAACTCGACAAGGCCGGAGGAACTTTAAGTGGTAACTTAGATATGTCAGGAAAATTTTTTATAAATTTGGAGACCGGATATCCACCAGCAAACTTAAATCAAACCCAAGCGGTAAGTTATTTGCAGTTAAAGTATGTGTCTAATAATAAACTTGATAAAACCGGTGGAACAGTTACAGATAATATTAACATGTCGAGTAAAAAAATTATTGGGTTGGAAACTGTGTATCCGCTATCAGATTCAACACAAGCGGTAAGTTGTGCGCAACTAAAATCTGTTGACGATCATAAACCTAACAAAGCCGGCGACTCAATGACAGGTAACCTGTCTATGTCAATCTCAAAAATAACTGGATTACCAACAATCTCACCACCAGCTAATGATACTGATGCAATTAGTTATGCTCAGTTAAAAGTAGTGTAGAGCCCGTATTTGAGCCAATCCGGCGGGGCAATGACAGGTAATATAAATATGAGAAATAATAAAATAACTACGACATATTTTTCAGTGAATCATAATGATCTGACAAACAAAGTGTATGTTGATAATATATCTGGTGGTTTAAAACTAACCAAAAACAATGTTGCTTATATTTCAACACATTTTAAGGTAACTGACAATCGAGTTGGGCTTGAGGTAAGCGCATCATCGTATTATCCTGAACATTATCCTCATTATGCTTTCTCTGATAGACATGAGTGGACGACAAACGGAAAAGTTGGAGATTTTTGGATCAAAATTAAATGTCCCACTGCAGTTGCTATTTGGCAATTTCATTTGCGAGGTCGATTAAACCCCAGTATTGGTCGAATTTATAATTGGCGGTTTGACGGATCAAACGATGATATCAACTGGACGACATTGTATAGTACAACAAATACGTATATTACAACAACACAATATTTTACAATACCGACAGAAAAAAACTGTTAACAAGTACTTGTATTTTCTATTTTATGTTGTCGCTGCAGAACATCCGTTTCCAGGACTAACAGCATTTCAAATATACACACTCGATGATCAAATTTAGTCTGATATTGTATAATAAAATGTCAACACAAATGCAGATACAATAGTTTAGAGAAGTTGCAAGAGAATTTTATGATAATATTTTGACCCAACTAAAAAGGTTGGGGACGATTCTCTACCAGCACGTGTAATAAATACCAGAACAAAATTTTCAATTCCAATGATAAACTCTTCATTGTCAGAAGCAGAAAAAAATTTTGTTCGTGTTATGCATATGCGAGGACCACAACTGAAAGAAGCAATAGAAAACTTTGATGTGATAAGCAGATATTGCCATCCTGATGATTGCATAGAAGAAAATAAACAAGTTGAAATCTTGCTAAAAAAAAATTGCTCGAGCTTGATTTTGGAAATTCAGATTTGATAATAAATCGAACTTAATAAAAGAACCAGCTTACGGTCAAAGAGATGATCTAAAAAAAAACGAGTAAATGATAGCCATGATAGTCTCAACAGACTAGTGGAATCTGGGATAATAGGAATAAAAAGAAACAAGGAGTTAAAATATAGTGTTTTAAAACGAGAATTTTTTAAGTATCTCGGCATATAATACCACGACAAAGAAACCCTAATTAAAATCGTTACTATGACACCAGACATGGAATTAATTATTAAAGTGTACGCAAACGCAATGTTGCCAATGATACGTAAAAAAGACCCAGAATTTGATTCGATCATTGTTGACAGGTCTCTAAAGATAGTCAAAAATTTTGACGATGAAATTAGTGATCTTAGTTTTATTGAGCGAGCAAAGTTTTTTTTAATAAATTCGATCAAACAAGGTTGGAAGCAGAGATTAATTCTTACTACGACATAAGTGAAGCAGACGATATTCCATTTCCATCGATCAAACGCTCTAGACAATTGTTTTTACGAAATTATTATAATGAAATCGGGAAAATATTCACAAAACCATATGAAAAAGTAACTTCTGCTATTAGACTTCTTACAATTGAACTAGATAAGCTTAAACAGCTAATGCTAGCAAATTTCGTGGTCGCATACGCAATTATCAGACAACATCTTATTCTACAAAATTTCACGTTAGATCAAGTAAGCTTGGTATTAGGGTATATTGGTACCCGGTACTAGTCTTGTTGTTATTTGCATTTTGATCTTGTTCACGGTCCATGTATCTACAAGGAATCTAGGAAAATCAATCCAGTTCTAAATCGGAACAAAAGGATAATTGGATGTCATATTTCGGTGGCACTATGAATAGTGCAAAATATATTGAAAATGTATTTGATGAACACCAACAATGGATGAAATTAAATGCCCAAAGTGTCAATCACGATAACAAATAACTATTTTTATAGAATCCGCAGTTATTCCGATCGTTGCAAAAACAAAGACAGAAAATGTAAAGAAGACAATAGAAAACACGTAAATTAATACAATACACAAAGATACCTTAATAATAATAAAAATCAATAAGTAAAAGTATAGAGAGGCATTATATAAGGTTGATAACATTTATTCTATGTTCTTGTGCAATTTATGGTTCACTTCACTAAAATCACGCCCCGTTCTTAATTGCAAATACTGATTTATTAGAGTTATAAGAGATTCGTTACATTAATTTATTAAATATCTTTCTTTTTTTCATAAGATTAATTTTAAAGGTGTATTTTCATGTTTGAAAAGTATGTAAAACTCCTCCTGTGAAATCAGGTGCGATAAATGAGACCGCAGAAGTGGAGCTCGGACAGAACTACACCTACAGATGCCAGAAAGATCTATTCGGCAAACAAAATCAGAACCCAACAGTCACGTGTCTCCAAGATGTTAACTGGACACCGACCAATTTTACTTGTGGTAATTTAGCAATACATTTCATCAAACAAGTATTTTTTTCAGATTAGTGTAAACTTATTATATTCTTTCTAAATTACATATTCAAGCAGGGTCATATCATCATATGGAACATACTGAATGAAACATAATGAATTATTTCAATTGTCTATTAGCCAAAGCTACACAAATAGAATTGAACATCGACATCAAACGCTAGAACAAGTTTGATATGGCGTATGGTTACATATAGGACGCCCTGTCGTTCTTTCTTTCAACTCGGAAATAAAACTCGAAGGTGGTTTGTATTTATTAGATACCTTCTCTTTTCGCTATACAGTTTGAATGAAATTAAATTAGGTTCCTAATTGTTGAAGGTTAATTAAATGCAACTAATAATATCAGCAGAAGAACGTATATAAAAACGACCAAAAGAGTTTCAGTCTGGACCGAAGATGTAAAACTAAAGATAGATTATCTATATCTAACACTATATCAATCATGTAAGATCATCAATCATCTAATACTATATCGATCATAAACGATTTGATTAATCATGTAAGATCAACAGCTGGACGTCATCGAGAGCAGAAAGGGTCCAGTGTGGGTATATTATTTTCCATGTCAATCCATTTTTGCAAACCATTGAAAATAAATGTTTAAATTTTAAAACACGACAGGTAAACAATGAAAACTAATTAAGCCAGCTTAGGTTAGAGTTCTTGTTTTGGGTAATCGGTAAAAAGATATCAAAACCCGACAGTCATGTGTCTACCAGGTGGTGACTGGACGACGAAATATTTTACTTGTGGTAATTTAACAATACATTTCGTCACGTGACTACAGTATTTTTTTATGTTTTTTAATAACCACGTATTATATTGCTTCCAACTACATTATTCAAGGTTTTTAATGTTGTGGGTTTAAAGCCATTTTTGAGCACACGATAGGCTATACATGACCCCAGTATCACTAATAGAGGAAGAACTAGGGTAAAAGCCAGTAACAGCAGCCGACCCACGGGAAACTACTGGCAAGCCTTTTCACATCTCCACACTGACGCGAGACTCGAACCCACGCCGACGGAGATGAAATGGCAATGATATGCAAAGGAAAACGTTTTAGACCACTAGGTCACCCGGGGCCCTTATTATTCACCATCATAATTGGGTCATAACATCATATGGCACATAATTTATGGAGCATATCGAATTATTTCAACCTTCTGTTAGCGAGAGCTACAAAATTGAAGGCTAGAACAAGTTGATATGGCGCATGGATACATATAGCGTGACATATAATTTCGTTCGCAGAAATATAACTAGAATTTGGTTTTGTATTCATAATATATCCTCTATTTTCACTATACAGTTTCAATTTAATTAAATTAGGTTGCGACTTTAAAGTACATTCGGTGCGAATAAGACTATCAGCGGTTGCATGCATATGAAGAGGCCCAAAATCAAATCTGGACCAAAGATATATAACTAAAGATAGATAACCCATATCTAACACTACATCAATCATGTCTGATCGATCAATCAATGAATATCACTAGGCGGATGTTATTGAAAATACATGAAAACGTCTAGTTGCGTGTACGTTACGCAAATAGTAAAACGCAATCACGCACAATCAGTAATGTGGACTCAACAATGTTGGACACATTAATCAATTCCCATAGTGTCTAATATTGTATTATCAGTGAATTAGTCTTCACGAATCCATAGTCCCAATTCTCGATGCTGCTCACCAGACTGCCTCATTGTCCCCACCGGAATTGCATATGCGTCACCTTATACTTATAATGTCACTGGTGCGTCTACGTGACCATAGCATCATCAAAAGCAGCAGCCGGGAGGGTGAACATACACCTTTTTAGAGCAATCCATTTGTGAAAATAAAACTTCCTAATAAAATGAAAATATAAGCGTCAATAACATTAAACAGAGGCCTCTAACCGGGTTGCACTAAACCGAAACTTCTAACCGGGTTAGCGCATTTTTGCTATTTTTTCTCTTGACGCTCGTGTTTTAAATTTATTTAACGACCCCTGGTGTAAAACACCAGGACATTCACTATTGGTCGTCACCCTTGCTGTAGCGACTAGGTTAGGTGGCAGGTCTCTCAACCAAACATTAATCGAGACCTATGCGATGTTGCGACCGAGGATCAGGTAAATGTATCATGATAAATCCATAAGGAACTACTTGCGCTTTTGAGAAGAAGTTTATAAACTTAATCATATCCATGTCCTCTGAATACCAAGTCTGGTGGATGTTTCTTAGTGTGTGGATATCAACACCATTAAAGACAACCAGAAGATTGCAGTTATCTCTGATCACTTTAGGTAGTTGAGCATATCGCAGAGGAACGTATATAATATCGGTGTTTTTGTGTCTGCCTTGGGGAAAATATCCGAGCTGGATATGATTGTTTGTCTAGCATCACATCATCGTATTCTACGAGATTGTTGCTGCCCCAATTTAGATCATCTACCAACGGCGCATCGTTGATGTAGGTAATACAATCAATAATATCATTACCGTCCTCGTTCAACAACTTTGCATTCTCATTAAAATCTTTAAGCACGTCGTAGCATTTTTGATTATCTACACCACTAAATACAACATATCATACTAGAGCCACCTCATTATCAGGTTAAGCAACAATTGCGTCTTACCAGACCCAGATGGACCTATGATAATTGCTCTCATAGAATTTGGTAGCGCTGGATGATGCTTGATTGACTCTTGCTTTCGTGTCGCTGAGAAATCAATGACATTCACGTAGTAGGAATATATAATAATTATATGAATTTATATTGTGTTCGATGCAGAGCATCCACCCGCACCAGTGGATTAAAAACAATAACGACGAGGAATAAAAAGCTTGCACTTACAGGCATGTGTGTGAAATGTGGTACAAACAAAATACAAATTTATCTCTCATGAAACAGGCGGAGATATCGCTGCTTCACTGGGAAAATTACCAGGGGCTCCGTGGGCTAAGTATCTTGGCGAGAAGCATCTTCCTGGACATCATTATTGTGGTCCTGGAACCCGACTTGATATCCGATTTGACGAAAAAGATCAACAAACATCTGGAGAGTATTCAATAAATGCTATTGATCAAGCGTGCCACGTTCATGATGTTGCGTATAAAAATCCAGATTTACGACAATGACATATCGCAGATGTGCAAGTTGATTCACACTCTAAAGTCTGTAAAACACAAAAAAAATCTCTCAGAGAATCGCTTGCTAAGTGCTTGATGAGATCTGCGATGAAAGATAAACTAGTGCTAAGGGCCGATAATTAATCATAGATAACTATTATATGGAATCGATTTATTATAGCCCAAGAGGATATTGAATGGGTAGAGCAGCAATTAGTAACTTGCTGATGCAGCTGGTGTCGAACGTTCTGTTGCTGTGGATTGGTTAGCACGACAGGCAATATGGCAAATTTATCTACCACCACCTAAAAAAACTTCAGTACGCACATTTTGATGTCAGCACTCCCAATGAAGTTCATAAGGCAGATATATTGTTTTTACCACATGATACTATTAAAACTGGTAGACGTCAATCACACACATACAAATACGCGTTGACTGTTGTTGACGTTGCAAGTAGATATAAAGAAGAAGAACCACTATCAACAAAGACAACAACTGAAGTTGCATCTGCGTTTGCACTAATTTATTAACATGACGGGCTGCGATGGCCACTGTTGCTACAGGTTGACCCTGGCAAAGAATTTCTTGGTGCAGTAACATCTCTGATAAAACAACATAACGTCAAAAATCAGTCAAGGGCACACTTTAATTCATCGCGATCAGGCAAAAGTTGATCGATTTAATCGAACGTTTGCTGAGTGATTCTTTGGACATCAGTATGCGCAGGAAATATCCCTGAACAAAGTTCAGGCGGACAAGAGATCTCGTGAATGGGTTGCGTTAAATATTGAAATTACTCGCGGAATTTCTATGACACCCATCGATGCAATCTCGAAGAAACACATACAATTTAAGCGACATGACTCTTTCTCAAAACAACTAGTACTAGATAATGTGACTGTCAGATATTTATATGAGCCGGGGGAGCTTGAGGGAGGGGGTAAAAAACGAGCGACTGACCCAGACTGGAGTGTAAATTCAACATCAAGATCAAAGTCACGTTTATTTTATTTTTATCACACTGCTGATACCCAGCTAATTTTTCCGTTACTATATCGTTTAACAACGATGCGTTAATTTCCTGAGTTTGATTGTTATTCATTGCGCAGTCTATGATAACCCTTCGTAGCTGAGACATTCTTCTGACTAGTGATACTGCTAGATAAACTAAATTTGACCATTCGATACGATCATCGACAATCCAGATATTAGGATCCGAAATAGTTAAACCATGTGATGAATGAATAGTTATAATATATCCTAGAGTCCATGGAAATTTACCCATCGTAGACGCGCTCTCAACAACATCCACAGGAACAACAAAAACATCATTAAGAACGAGCTTTAGTTTATCTGACCATCAAAGAATTTCAATATCAATATTCTATTTACGTGTTTCTGCTGGGAGATAACATAATGGCACAGGTAGATCTTAAAACTTTTCTTTATGTAACAGAAATAATTGTTTCTGAAGTGAATCACGAAATATCTTCCAAATTGCAACTATCAAATCTGCAGGTCTCCACAAATTCCAAAAATCGTCGTTTGTTGTTTCTGGAATTCCCTTCAGCATTATCTCACATTGAATCTTATCTGGCTGCAGTCTGATTAACTTCTTGAGCTCTTGCAGTATATCATAAATAGCTCTAAGATCATCAAGTATTTCCTCATAATAATCTGCGAATTCGTTTAACCAGTCATGCGGAGATGAGCCGACAAAAGGTGGTGGTTGACCATGATCGTCACACATGACAACAGCAGTATTTCGAGTCAATAACCAATCAAGAAACAATTTTAATACGTCCACGGATACCATGCTCTTTCATCCCAGATAATGATCTTAGGAATATATTTCTCACCCATTCGTTCAGGTGTCCACGCATCTCCCTTCCATCGAAAGAAACTGTGATAAGTATGAGACTTAACCCCTCTTTCTTTCATCTCTCTGGCGAGTCGGTGAGTCGGAGTTAGTACAATCATGTCAAGATTCCGAAATAATGCAATCGCGAGTGTTGTTGTACATGAACCGCCAGGTCCGTTGAGATGAACGATTTTATGTCTGGCCATAGGATCATATACCGATGGCGCTGATGATGGTTGTGACATTTGACTATTTTTTAAATATATCTCCTCAGATCTATAATCAGTGGATTCATAACAACTGAATATTTTTCTCTTTTTATTCTCAATTCTCCCCATGATGCATTCATTTTAGCAATCCTGCATTATTTTTACTGACATAAAATGAATCTGTGCCGACCCTAACCGCGGTATCAGGAAATTTGTTTATCATCGATAATAAGTTTATCGAAACATACGCTAACATCGAAGATCTTAAATCAGTAAATTATGTTGAGTCACATTCAATGTAGCTCACAATTGTTCCTAAGTTGGATCCGTCCGATAAGTTAACATTATTTCGATTTACAAATATATTTTCTCTGTTGTATCGGCAATTATGAAATCGAGCTCAGCATCGTCCATAATCAATCTTGTACAATGTCGTTCATGATCATGTGATCCTCCTTGTGTAAATTTACCAATTATTTTTCTGCCAAGATCTTTTGCAAGTTTAATTTCATAGTCTCTAATATTGTAATTGACATCTTCGTCGCCCTCGTCACCGACGACGGGTTTTTGGTAGCCAGACTTGTTTCTGTGGACGATACGATATTATTTCTTCCCTCAGACTTAACGATATCAATACTTTTGCATCAAGTATATATCATAATAAAACTATTGGAGTCCAACCACGTATATTAAAATGACGACCAAACCGAACAGTGACAACCGGATGAAGGTTTTCCGATGCAAACTTAAATAACTCAATATATGTAAATCCAGTTAAGTCAAAATCTGGCAAGGGTCCATTTATCGCAACTCCAGTAATCACGTGTGTTGGATGTCCAAATCTTTTAAAATGCTCAGAACACTCTCCCATTCCAAGAAAACTTGGAACCATATCAACTGAGACAACACCCTTATAATCGTATTTAGTATCCCACAATCCGCCTTGTCCGTATTCGACACAAATGCGTTGTAAATCTTCAAGAAATTTAAAACCGTGTTGGCCTCTAAAGATTTTCCTCCAAAGCAAAGTGAGCAACAAATGAAGGAACGGTGAAGCAAATACTGAGTAATCGTTCAATAATATTAGCATCATTTCTTGCATTTTCAACTCAATCTGCATCATCTACTGCTACGTGTGGGCTCGTACAAAAGTAACAAAAAAAGAGTGAAGTCATCAAGCTTTGTAAATTTAACAAAATAATTTATTTCCCTAGAAAACAAGGTAAAAATGTGAAATAGGACTTATGGTTTGCGAATATAATCCAAAACTTAATCATAGAATTAAAAAATATATGTCCTATCACTAAAAAGTTCTAATTGAATCCAAGTTCGAATCTGGATGAAGTTCCAATATGGAAGGCGACAACGTCCTCTATAACCAAGTTGTGCTGATGTGTCAACAGTTCCTTGTCGAGTCAACAAGAATATAATTCCGACTTTAGAATTCCGAATAATTTTTAGTAAATGTCTTTGTCCAAGAATTTCGATGAAAAAGAATATTTTCCAGGATGAATAAATTATTTTAAATGAAAGAAAAACCAATTCAAATAGCAACAACAGGAATAGCTTTCAGCCTCAAGATATTATTTTACAACTGACTCAGAAACACTGAGATTGAGAATTAAAACCAACTAACACGTCATTTCAGACCCGCGTGATGGGTCACGTGATCACTCGCTACAAGTCAATTAGCACGTAGGCTATAATAGTCCTAGCTAAGAATCAGATTCCCACAATGGAAATGAATTTTAAAATAAAACTGTTAACAACAGAGCTAACACGTGGGCTGAACATGACCTTGGTAATAGCCAATCATTTTCACTTAGTGTTTACAAAATCGAAACCAAGGTCATGAACTAGGTCAGCTAAAAATACAATGTAGTAATCATTTTGCATTCTAAACAGGCTAAAAGAACTGAACTAAATTTACTGGGAAAAATGTCAAATCCAGTAAAAATATTATCCTTACAATAAAATGTAATGAAATAAAGTTAAAGAGAATTTAAAACTAACACACAAGTAATTTAATTACATTTACGTAACACTTTGAATTAAGAGATTATGTACGATAAATATCTCCATTAGGCCGTACAAACTGATTATAATTTCTACATTCGGAACTTTGAAACAACGACACGGATACAGGGTCACTTTTACTAACATTTCTGATAAAATCAAACATATCACCGTCATAAAATTTAACAGTTCGAGTTCGTGGAAATAATGTTACGTCCGACGTCCACGCGTGAGCGTTATGATCACGATCTCTATCGAAGCTCCCTTTGATTTATATTTTGATTCGTACAAAATCTTGCCTGTTAGTGTCTTCACCCTTATTGGAAATTTTAATTTCTTTTCCAACTCAGCAACGTCTTTAATCCTAGCTCCATTTTCTTGAACGGGCCCGGCTCATTCATTTATTGTTTTGCGTCTCAGATCCGTTAAACTATTTCCACGAATTGCGTTTGTAAAATATTCTATAACTCTTTCAGCAACACAATTCAAGGTAGAAATTTTCATTGGTCGAAAACCATCAACGCTAGGCTTATCATTCACCGTATATATCGCATAAACAATCCGCCATCACAGGGTATACTCGCTCATATGGTTTCTCGATACCCGTCAGTATTCCTGGTTTGCAATTTTTATTGAACGTGAGAACGTCCCAGCGCGGTGTGATTCTCGAACAGGGTCACGTTTGTCACGGATAATCCAGGTTACATCGGCGGCATCTACTTACGACAAATTCTATTCTTAAAAGGTATCTATGTTCGTCTATATAATGAATGATTGTCCGTACTCGCTGGTCATTCATTGTAGCATCAATGTGGGGGTTATCGTCTTGCTTAATTCTGAATGTTGACCACACATAAGCCGTACCATCGTTGTCAAACTCTTTCTTGGCTTTACCGATGTATTAAAGTCTTATTCGTCAAATCAACATCAACCAGAGCTAGCCTCCGCAAGTCTGGGGTTAATTCTGTCAAGATCGAATCTGTGACGACCTCCACATGTGGAGGAAATTATTTGTTTTCTGTTGGGGTTCATGTGTTTTTTAAAGGTTCCCCTTCCCCCCCGACAAAGGTAGGGTCCTTGTTACCCCCCCATAAAGTCAGGGACAATAGTCAGGGAGACAGGAGACAATAGGAACAGTGCAAGCTTTGACAAAGATAAAAATAAGCCACGCCCCTTGGATGTAACCCAGGCGAGTTATTTTTGGATTTCCAGCTATTGGTGACTTCATAATAATTTTTAAAACATATGATTGTAGAAAAGGTTCATGGCTGAACTGTAGCGCTGCGAATTTTCACTCTCAATGTGTGGAAATTAGCGTTCCATTCCTGTGACTGACAAATTTGTCGACAGGTACAATAAATCGCATTTAATAATTGGGGCTCCAGCCCAATCGAAAAATGTAATGATAACTAAAACACTGTGTACACCTCCCCCACCATGTTAAACAACGTGGTGGGTGCTGCTTGTGCACCTCCTCATGGTAAAAATAGACAGTAAGAGTGATGAGCCCTCCACAAGTGGAGGCCTAGGAAGAAAAATAGCCTCATTGAATGGTATCCCATGAAAGGACAGTCAGAAAGAACTGTCAGCCAGAAAGAAAATAACCTTCTTGAAGGGTATCTCATTAAAGAACTGTCAGCCATAAAGAAAATAGCCTCAATGAAGGGACCCCATAGAACGGCAAATTGCTGATCACTCTTACTGTCCATTTTTGCTACTTAAAATAACATGTAATTAAAGTAATATTTTTTATATAATGAATCACAAAAATATTAATGCAATTATTTCTGAAATTCAAAAATTACATGACCGTGTACAACTTTCTAATTAACTTGATCCTGAAAAAAATCGTAAATGATCTTGAAATATTACAAGAACGAAAATCTGAAGGAAGATACACATTAGCAGCCGAATACA
This sequence comes from Megalonaias nervosa, assembly GCA_016617855.1. Classification (NCBI taxonomy): domain Eukaryota; kingdom Metazoa; phylum Mollusca; class Bivalvia; order Unionida; family Unionidae; genus Megalonaias; species Megalonaias nervosa. Next base: position 36,359 of record JAECUM010022652.1, on the reverse strand, counting down.
GGTTTATTAAATTACTCCAATAGGCAATGAAACAATCGCTAGCTTATGTTGATGATGGAAACGTCCGGCAATTCGCTCGACTCGCACAGGCGATTGAGAAAATTAGAACAGAGTTATCTCAATAATATGAAACAAAATAGATTCTGAGTTCACGTGTAAGAAAGTTGAAAAAATTATGTATGATTGTAAATAATCGAATTGTAAACACTCAAATTGTGAGAGTAAAATTGTGAAAGTGAAAGTTGTGACAATGAATAATAATGCGCGTTTTGACTTTGTCAAGGGTGTCTAGAGTTTTTGTTTGTTTTTTTTTTTCCTCGGAAAATCTCTTTTTGGTTGGGTAGTTACCCCGACGAATTTTAATTTCCGGACAAACTATAAAGTATTTCCTGTAACTTGGACCGTTTAATCAAAGAATATGCATAATTTATAACTTTATCCCTATCATATACAGCTCTAATAACATGTTCTCGTTGCAACTCATTTAACTGTTCCTGAGCTAACAAAAATGTTTCATCGTTATAACCATCAATAAGCACATTAACACTAAACATTTCTGTGTGGGAAGTGTCAAAATTGTTTTACCGGCATTTACGAGTTCCGCTTTGTTGTATATAAAAACTTTCGAGTGTTGGTACATTATATAATACCACACAAAATAATTTATTTTTTCATTGTCGTTGTAAGGTTCCATGGGCCCAATGAAAACTTTGTCCCATTTTGATATTTCGGGATATACCCGGGCTGGATTTTTTTACCCGTTAACTATTGTCCCTGACTATGTTCCTGACTATTGTCAATATTTTACATACAAACTTATCGTCAAAGATGCATCTCTTATATTAAGAAGGTGTCCGTGCTGGTCAGTAAGTCTTAAATGTAACCGTGACAATAGGTCAACAGGTACTGACACAATTAAAACTCCAGGTGGTGCTTCAGGAGTAAATGAATATAAGGTATATCCCTGCTGTAACAGTGTCTCCCAGGATCTTTCAAGATCTACTCCAGACCCAGGCCGAGTCTGATGGCTGCCATCGATAGCATCACACACCAGATTAACTGCAATCGTTGATGCAATATTGACAACACCTGGTGATATATGACGACCACCACCGTCTGGATCATTGTTATGTTTGAGAATACTCGGAGGAGGAGATATCACTTTCCATGATTCTAGTATCTTTGGAAAATATTCATCAATGATATCACTGATGGTTTTGTCAACTTATCGGGGTTGAATCCTGGTAATATGAATGCTGGTAAATCTGTTTCTGTAATCTCATATTGTCTGAGAAACAGTTGCTTATTTTGTCATCAGATAAGGAGGTGAAATCTCGGTGAAGCTATCACCAGTAGTAATCAATGTTTCAGTAATAAGCTGATTGATAAACTTAAGGTCGGATACAACCTGGTTAAGATGATGTACCGTTGCAATGATTTGTTGCTATAGATCGTCGTTGAAATATTCTTGTATGTAACTGGAAAACAACTGTCGCAGTTTGCTGCTTACTTGCTGGTGTTCAGGCTTAATGACATTAGAAAACGAGTTAATATAATATTCGTCAATATACGGCTTCCTATTATTATCATGGGAATAGATACTTTTAAATAATACAGGAAGATTTGTACCATCAGTCGCAGTAGAATATGCATCAGTATCGACATTTTTCCCCCATGGATATATTTTTCTATACTCTGGAAGGTTTAAGAATATTTGCTTGTCTTAAACATAATCAGATGGTTGAGGGCGCGGTGGTGATGGAAGTGCTGGTGGTGGCACTTCTGGCCGTCCTAACACAGATCGGATCGACGACTGATATATATCTACGCCGTTGTCAGGCGTTGACATTTCAATGAGGGCTGATAACGTTGGCTCATGAACCTTGATAGCGTTCTTGGATTCTTTTCCAGTGATAGAAGAATAACTGCAACACCAATTCCTATTACTGATGCTATTATCTTTGTTACTGACATAAATTGTATATTCTGCATCCATAAATAACATTTCTGACATTTCTGCAAAACCCAAAGATGTGGGATAGTGGAATTGAAAATGAAAATCTTCTACTTCCATCTTTTAGCATTGAACAACGTGCTGCGAATCCTAAGTTGAATTATGGATTAGCACCATGAACAACCGGAGCCACATCGGCGTCAGCGTTGTCGGCGAAGTTTCTTGGTCGTCTTATATCATGCTATCTGTTGTTAGGGTGGTCAGTAGTGTCCTTCACAAACATCATTGACGGACCAGCTGATCTTGAATAATCATCGGAATATATTGTTAGTGCTTCGAGTATATGCTCTTGAAATAAATAACAGAAAAGAGTGATGACAACAAGCTTTGTAAAATTTAACAAAATATTTATTTCCCTAGAATACAAAGCGAAAAATTAGAGCTTACGGTTTTACGAATTAAATCCAAAAATAATCCAAGAATTAAAAAAATAAAAGTCCTAGTAATAGAAAGTCCTGAATGAAACTGAGTCCCGATGACATTTAAATGGAAAGCGATGACGTCTGTTATGGTCAGCGAAGTGCTGTTGTGTCAACAGCCTCTTGTTGAGTCACAGAAAATATTATAGAAGTTTTGAATTCAGTACAACTTCCAATAAATGTCTTAATCCAAGAATTTTGTAGGAGCACTTATTTATTTCCAGGGAAAAGAATCACTTAAATTCAATAATTTGAAGAAAATAAAAATTGAACCCAAACTGGTCACAACATAATAACAACATAACGTGTCAATTGTTTGGAACCCGACTGACAAACTTCTATCAAAAACAACAGTTATACGCTATTTAAGACGTAAAGCAGATACCCGGATGAGGGTTAAAACTTCATTCTTCTAGAAAAAATTAAAAGTTTGTTATAATATTTGTCATGTAGTCCAGGTATAACCTTCATTCAACTTAACATTTCTTACTATGAGAAAGATAAAAAAAATTCTTAAAAAAGTTGTTTACCGAAACTGTCACTGATTTTGGAACTAGGTCAAGAAATAGATACAATGTTAGTTGTTTACGTCAATAAATTAAAAAATAAAAATATCAGTCATGTCAAACAGAACTGAACTCATTGTTACATTGCAATAGCATGTAATGGAATTTTAAAAAAATTAAAACTAACAAACAAATAATTTAACTAAATATACATAACACTAGACCCAATATCGTCGTGGCAACGTCGACGTTTTTCAGGCATGATTCAATATTTCTTCCGTCGATGCTATACGTGGCACTGTTGAACAACGCCATAATGCCATTATTAACAAAACCAGCTCTAACATCAGCTCCATATTCAGTATCATCGGGGTTTATAGAATTTCACTTCTACTTCAATAAATGCTTCAGCGGGTAAGAAATATCTGCTTGTATCCTGAACTTGTATTCTTCCACGCTGATTTGGCTCTCGTACATTATATGAATAATATTGATAATCACGTGCCAATTCATCTTTGAAGACTGGCTCATCCATGTCATATGCGGGATCAGATACACGCTTGAACATTATTATGCTTTTCTATCGTCTAACAGGAAGACCACTTCCTGCTATTAGACTAGCAGTTATATGTTTTTTACTTTTTCTGATTCTATTAGTGGCAGGTGTACACCAGCCAACTCTGCTAGTTTTTTATTTGCGGCTTGATTTAATATTTTACTAACATTTGGAGGCATAACTTCAGTGCTTGTCAGTTTTACTGGCTGAGGTTCTCGCCGTATTAATCGCGTTAGTCTATCCTTGACTGCTGCGAATGCTTTACTAGCAACATCACCAACAACACCAATACCTTTATCAAGAACAACGTCAATAGCTTTCATTCCCAGTTGCTTTGCAATCAGTATCGCTTTTGGGCCTATCCTTCTGAATAGACCCTGAATAACATCACCGAGTCCAACTCCGTAGATCGCTTTATATGTTGGTAATCGTGAATTTATCACCCTGACCATTACAGATCAACGCTGAGCATTTTGTATGATTATATAATTGTCACTGATCTACTTGCATCGATCACTGCGGTAATCATCAACGATTTCATCAATAATGGACCAATAAACATTAATGTCTATGATACCGCCTGTGAATAATCTCTGACAAATAACAGCTGCTTCATTAATGATTTCTGGGGAATTATTGCAGTAAATTTATAGGATATTTGCACACTTCAGTATTTTTTCATGTATCTGTGATTTAGATTTTTTAAAGTAGCTTTAACAATTTTTCAGTCATGTCGCTACGATGTCTGCAGTGTCACAGTTTATAGTGATGTTTAGCACTGGGGCATCATGCCGCAGACATGTAGCCTGATGTCCCACCCAGCGAGGCAGTTGTTAGTACCATTTTAAAAAGTTTTTGGTATGACTCGGCTGGGGTTCGAACCCGTGACCTCCCACATCCGAGGCGGACGCTCTATCACTAGGCCACCGGAGCGGTCCCTTCATGTATGTATGTATGTATGTATGTATGTATGTATGTATGTATGTATGTATCAATGTATGTATGTATGTATGTATGTATGTATGTATGTATGTATGTATGTATGTGTGTATGTATGTATGTACGTATGTATTTATGTATGTAGGGATAGCTAAACACAGTTCCTTAACGATACTGACTTTCATTCTCATTCAGTAAAACATAACTGGACACAGGACACAATCTATCCAAATAACACACATAAATCTGAAATAATCAGTAATGTGACCGGGATTGATTTGTTGGCATGCATGCAAGAATATGACAAGGAACCGACCAGTTGTTTGTCCTTCTTTTATGATAACCACACCAGCCTCTGTGTTTTGTCCTCTTCATTCCAACGAGGACTGCCGCAAGGTTTTCAGTTTTCTGATGGATTAGTCTATTACACAGGCAAGTATTAGAAAATTGTCATACAGATTGATTAATCTATTACACAGGCAAGGTATGGATCATTGTCATATAAATGATCATGTCTTGAAGACGTAAATGTCATAAACTTCTGCCCATGTAATAATTGTCAGAAAATAAGTAACATAAGAAGTACGCAGTAATTCTCCTTAATGTTGCATTTCATTTACGGGCGATATTAATTAGAATTATAAACTCGAAATATTACAAACCCAGTCGATACATTTTCTTACATTTACAGTCCACACATCGCAGACTTTTACACAGTTAAACTATTTGCTCTGATTCCGTTTGGAGTGATTCAACATCAGCAAATAGCTAACCGTCGGCAGTGATCTGTTAACCATGGAATTGTCTTGCCTTATTTACCCCAAACGCAAAATAAACAGTTGTATTTAAGAGTTGACTAGCGAAATGACAATTACAAGTGCATAGAATAATAATTACGTTTATGAAGGGGAAGTTTATGCAATACAAAATAAGAAAAGAAATACAAGATTAAGTGTGAAAAGTCGGTAAGATAGATATTTGAACGCTAACATTCTAGTACTATTAGTGCTCTGCTTTATAGTAATTTTTAATGTAAAATAAGCAAATTATTTACCCTGTTATCAGAATGATCATTAGTCTTTTTTAATTTTATTCATGTATCATGGGAGGATTTTTCTCATAACTAATAAATGATTTAGGCCGGTACTTTCGGCACATTACTGATGTGATGATGATTGATGGTAAAAGTTCTCTTCATCATGCCCAATTTATTGGCGGGCACTCAAATCGACAGAGAGATGACAGATAGTTCGAGCCTCCTTTAAGGAGGTGTTACTACTGGCAATGATGATGTTATTTTACATCGTTGGGGAGAGGAGACGTACTGGGCTCGAACTGTAAAGAAAAGGCAAACTATTCATCAGGAAGTTTAACGGAAAACTCTTCCAGCACGGCTTTAGTCGTTGCTTCAAATAATTCTAGAAAGCGGAGAATCATAACTCGCTTCCAAAAAAGGTTATAACATAGAGTGATTTACTTAACCTATGCTTCATCGTTTACCATCGTAGTTCACAATGTTTCAAAAGCCTGTCATTTAGATTTACACACGTCATCACAAAAAAATGACTGCAGTAGCACTTTTTCATGATGGACTGATAAACGCTAGGCTAGCCAAGGAGAACTTGCTGATAAAGCAGAGCTCTTACTATCTATACTTGTACAATATTTTATGATTACAGAATTTGCAAACTTAGAACGCAGAAAGAAAAAATTATAGCACACATTTGAAATATAAGAGTTAAAATGGCATTGAATTAAAATTCCTAAAAATTCAATCCTAACAGTTGAAATAGAAACATATTCGAAGACAATCTAATTTTAATAACAAAAACCAAGAACACTCTTTATTATTCTTAAGTATGGCTCAGTGTATTATTGGTGAAATGAAATGAAAGACTTAACCATTGGTGAATAAATTTCATTTTCAGCAATGTACAAAATATCCAAATGCAGAGAAAAGTTATAACCATCATTAATCTCCTTTATATATTTCAAGCTCACGTGGCCGGGACCTCTATGCATTTTGTTCGAAATTTTATATCGTTATATATAAATTCCTACTGCATATGCTGTATAATATATGATTATTTTCTTTGTAATATATGCTATGAAAGGCGTTAATATCTGACTTGGTAGATATCTGAAGGTTGTTTTTCATCTGTTCTTTAGATGCGCGATATCGCGGGCTAATGCGTCGAAGGGGACCATGTCATCTTTCGATTTGCATTGAAATGAAAGACTAAATGATATTAAATATTGAAATATATGCGTAAATAACAATTACGATATAAATCGGGAAATCAACGATGTTAAGCTCTGCAAAAAATTATACCAGTATATCTACCCATAAGTTTTGTTCTTTTGCTCTCGTTTGATTCTTCTTTCTGCTTCTTTATTTCTTTCTCTACTTCCTATAATCTAAATATGACACGAGAGGTTCAAATATTCACCATCAAGAAGGAATAGTGGGCATCGTTCACTTTCCCCAGTTACATTATCAGGCCCATAGCCCAATTCCGATTCCATAATACATAAAAGGTTTCTCATTTTCAAAGTCAACTTCACTTAAATATTTATATCTTTGGTGCTTATATTTCAGTCTGTTCAATATCTTTCAAGAACATTTGTAGTAAAATTTAGGGAAATTCTCATATTGTCGTAGTTTGCGAGTACCCAAATGTCGCCTTCTTTGCAGTAAACGTGCCAGGCTATAATAGCAGTTGTTACGGCTTTGTTAATTGGCAATTAAATTGTATCTTACATATGCTTATTGTACTAAAGGGTTTTTACTAAATTTTATAGTTTAGTAGATTGTATTCATATACTTTAATGGATTGTGTGCATATAATTTAATAGACTGCTGGCATACAATTTAATAGATTGTATTCCTATAGTTTAATAGGTTGTAGACATAACAGTATAGTAGACTGTATTCATATAGCTTCCAAGCAAGTGAAAGGTATTTTTAGCACGAAAGGATGTATTAGTGAATTCGATAAAGTCTCAGAAACACCTGCCTAATGATTGAATGATTTGAGTATTAATTTCCTCGATACTGAACTCGCATTTTTGTCTGTTTCCTCCGATCGATCAGTCATTTGTTTCATTCTTCTTTTCGTACTTTCTCTGTGTCTGTTTGTTTCTATATTTCTTCTTTCTTGTTTTGCTTTGTATCAGAAGTTATGAATTTGCATTTTACAGCGCCATCGAACGCATGTGATGCGGGTACAACGATGTCTTATTGGAAAGTTCTTATTTCTGCATCAAGTACCACTGGGAACCAAAAGCTTTCAACGAAACAATGAAAGCATGCGCATCTGAAAAGGCCAAACTACTTGTCGTTACAACCAAGGCCCAGACTACTGACTTAAAGATTTTGTGGAACTGTAAGTGAAACTTCAGCTACCTATATTAAACAAAGTAAACATGTTATATTCTCAAAACTGCTTAAGCAATAAACTCAAGCTCCAGTTCAGAGTCTGAACACTTCAAAAGGTTTATTCACAATAATTAAAGTGAAGTTAGAAACATTGTGAAATTAGAATCATGCAGGGGCTTGTAAATGTCACAAACGCCAGAAAGCAATACTTAATCGTGACACCGACTGTATCAATGACAGATGAATTCAAGAACTGTGACATTCAATGGAAGTACTTGGCTTCCATTGGTAACAATACATGTTGAGAATCTGAAACTATAATAAATGCCGGTATTTGTAACACGTGACATCGAGTAGCGATTTGGACACTGAGCAACAAACTCCTAAAAGGTGTCAGTCCGATCGTCCATTTCGAGAACCTCACAATTTTAAATGAAAATGTATATTATCCAATATGCCTTCATTCATGTTACAACCATTCTATAACCACTAGGCGGGGCCCCGAAAGGCCGAGTGGTCTAAAGCGCTCACCGTTTCGGATCACTGACATCTCACCCCTGTCTGCGTGGGTTTGTGTCTCAGGATCGGCTAACGTGGGTTTCTCGTGGGTCGGTGGTTCTCTCTGGGGTTTTCCTGGGTTCTTCCTCCACCACTTATACTGGCCGCCATGTATAGCCTATCTTGTGCTGGAAAATGGCGTTATACCCTACAACAACTACAACAACTAACCACTAGGCCACCGGAGCGGTCAAAGTGTGTAAGGTACGTGTACGAATATATAGAGGTAATATGTATTTTTGGCTGGAAAATACTAGACCAGACTATGTTTATGGTTATCACCACACCGTAAAAAAAAATCTGGGAAAATGTAAATGTTTGACAACATAAGTTGAAAAAAATCTGGGAAAAATCGGAAACGTTACATATACAGAGAGACAGTCAATTTTCAGGGATGGATAGGTAAGTCAAGAAAAAGATATTTTGTTCTCGTGAACATATAGAAGCAGAACACTGATGCATGGATACAATAATTATAGAAAAAAAACAGACCACAGTTGGACAGAAATAATAACGAAAACCCCTAAAAGAGAGAAGCACTAGAGGTTGTACTTACTCAAAATCATTTGCCACAATTTATTGCGCTTAGAGGTGCAGTGTCACTAGCAACATTGATGTTAAAGTCATCTATAAATCACAATTCTGACATATATCAGCTAGAAAAGAGCCACTAAATGTCACAAACGCTGGTCAGTGTTACTTTATGACATATGCGCGGATTTATGATATTTGCAAGCTCTATAATTTTTTTCAGGATTTGCTTGCTTGCAGTTTCTTGCACAACCCATGGCCAGATAACTCGAGGTAGTTGGGTTTATCACCGTCGGCACTTCGTATCTGCAGTTGTGGGTAAACCTAACTTATTTTGAGATAGCTAAGGCTGAAACTATACATGCCCTGGTAACGCTGTACGCGGCAATGAAACCAGTGTAAATTTTTCGGTGATATATTATGCAGTGATATTTTAGTATACACGTTTACGTGACACTCGACTAGATTTCATTTACGCCGGCATCCAAGTATTACGTCTATTAGGTAGGAATAATTCCAGTAAGATATCTGTTTTGAGGATTTCGAACCTAAGATTGAGTTTCTTCCTCCAGAGCATTCCAGAATAGCATGAAATAGCAAGACGTATCTGAACCAAAGTGACATCAATAAGAGGTCCAAGTGGACCTATGTTGCTCAGTAAGCTGACATCTGCCTAAAACCCTAAGGTAGTACACTTGGAACAAGATCTGAGACAATAGGATGCTTTCTGTTGCAATATCTTCCAATGCTGTTAACTGCATACCTTATTAGAACAAATGTTGCAATGACTGAGTAATTTTTTTATATATGTTCATCCATATTTCATGGCACATCCGCATCATTAGACCAACGCAGAATGGTCTCAAGGTCATAACTCTTGGTGTCAAAGCCTCTTTGTTTATGTTCAGCAGTTTGTTCCTCCAAAACAAATTTATGCAAATGTCTTTTGGAGTGTTGGGGGTGGAGTGAGGGGTCGTCTAATAGCAATGGATTTACATCGTTTGTAACATTTTATTCATGCTAGGACACTCTCCGCAAAACGTCAACAGATTCGTTTCAGCAGTTTTTCAAAATACGTTCACATGTGTTTATTTTTAACAAGAGTAACCAAATTTGATGGCGAAGTTGTCCAATGTTTTAGTGGATTTTGTGAAGAATTCGTTAAAGGTTTTATATTTTAGTAACGGTGACCATATCTGATTGAGAATCAGTTACATAAATTATAAAGTTCTTCATGCAACGATGCTTACTGTTAAGATAAGTTATATTCTTTTCAGTAGGTTTGACGATTGTTGTTGTTGTTGTTGCCGTAGGGTTTGACGCCATTTTCAGCACATGATAGGCAATACATGGCGGCTAGTATAAATGGTGGAAGAAGAACCGGGGAAAACCCCGGAAAGAACCACCGACCCACGAGAAGCTATTGGCAAGCGTTCTCACATACCTACATTGGCCGAATCCGAGACTCGAACCCACGCAGACAGAGGTGAGATGGCAATGATCCGTAACGGTGAGCGCTTTAGACCACTAGGCCACTCGTGGCCCCGTAGGTTTGGAGATAAAGACGTTTAAAGGTTTTATCTTTATTGCAACAAGAGCCATATTTGATGGTACGTCAGTGTCATTTGCACAAACCTTTATGCTAGGTTGCTTTCTGCCTGGCTTGGATAAATTTATTTCAACAGCTTTGGAGATGTGGTTTTGTTGTCTCAAGTATTGCTATTTGTGGTAACGACGGGAGATAATCATTATAAACATTTAAAAGGTCTTGATGCCAACAAGGTTATTATCTAATTATGCCCAGTGGGTATGGAGAAGTAATCATTTAAATGTTATTTTCTTTTAGTAAACGTAACCTCATTTGATTCCTTCGTAACATGACACTTTGCAGTTTTCTAACATTCTGTACAGCCCTGTATGTCCTTAAAGTTTTTCTCGTTTTAGCAAAGGTGGACATAATTTGATGACCGATCAGAACAGTTCGTGCAGGTTTCAAACTCTTTATTCCAGATATTCTTTATGTCAAGTTTCATCAAATTATATTGAGCGGGTTTTAAAAGAAGTTGTCTAATGATGTCTATTCTGTTCGCAGTTCTGCCAGCCACTGTTGGATAAAGGATTCATTTAAGGTTTTAATTTTGTTTCTGCAATGGTTGCCATTTTGATAAAGGATCAGCATCAGTTGTACAAATCTGAAGGCTCTCAATGTCATGACGTTTTCTCTCAAGTTTTGTCGAAATATGTTGAGACGAAGTCGTTTAAAGGTTTTTCTGTTTTTAGTAATGGTGGTAATATTGTATGGCACATTCGCATCATTTCTACAAACTTGAAGGGTTTTCTTCCAAATTTTGATCAGCTAGTTTCGGTCAAACTCTACTGAGCAGTTTTCCCAAAAGCAGTTTAAAAGATTGTCTTCTTTTAGTAACAGCAACTTCTTTATTGTTCAGAACAGCGGGGTCCCGGGTGTCCGAGTGGTCTAGCGTGCTTTCCTTGACCGATCACTGCTATCTCTCCTCTATTAGCGTGGGTTTGAATCTCGAGCTCAGCCAATGTGAGCATGTGATAAAGCTTGCCAGTAATTTCCCGTGGGTTGGTCGTTCTAACCGGGATTTCTGCGGGTTCTTCATCCACCAGGAATACTATAAAGTAATGTATATCCTATCTTGCGGTGAGAAATGGTGTTAATCCCCAAAACAACAAAATCAGCAGCAGCGGCCATATTTGATGGTGGTTCAGTGTCATATGCACAAACCTGAAGAGTCTTCTTTCCTGTATTCTTTTTCTAATTTGATCAAATTCTGTCTATAATTATTTAGAAGAAATTTAAAATACAAATTCTTGACTTACGGACGACGGGCTTAAAGCTATAACTTAACCTCATTTGACCTTACAGCCATTCGAGCTAAACTGGGAATACACATCTAATGATGAAAAATATCATGTACATTCAACATTGTTGGTTTTAAATGATCCGTTGAAATCATTCTGTATCTGTGATATCATTCTTTCTTTCATACGTTTGTTTCATACGATTTATTTGCAATCCTAGATTTTATCTGTATACCTGTCATTTTATGAAATAGTTCATACTTTTCTTGGACCAATACATATTGTTCATTACAACGAGTTGCTTGCCAAAATCAGCTATTTTGCTGAAATAAACCTGTCACTTTACAACCAATATCATTTGTGAATGTACGTGTCCCTTTGTATTCATATAGTGTATTCTGTGTAGTGAAGACTTCTTGAAGAACAGCTCGCGTTGGATAGAAGTTGCATGGTCGCTTGATAAATTAGTACGTCGTGTATTATCGATGGCGTCCTGATCGTGATTAGGGGTTTGACAACCGGGTGATAATTTGGCATTTAAACCATTGCTTTATGTAAATTTAAAATAAAAAATAATTCCACTATAGAATGTATGTATTGCCATTTAAAGCATTTGAGATGACAACTTGTTGTGTCATTCACAGAATTCAGATTTTCCCTGAAATGAATGAGGCATCAGGTAGAACAATTAAAATCGGTGACCAAGCAAAGTTATTCAAGATAAGATAATAACAAAATTAAGCTTGTAAGTTCAAACAATTTGTTGGATGTGTACATTTTAAAAACGATATATTTTTGTGCCAAGGACAATTCTTGTGTCTAATCGAATACTCGTGGGTGTTCTGCCACTAGAAAAGCCTAGGAGTGTTTCGATTTTGGATTCTTCAATTTTTCTTCTTTACTTTGTTCCTTTACAGAGAGAAAACATCATCATCAAATTATTTCACATTGTCATTGACAAATAGAAGCAGATCCAGTTGTAAAGAAGATTGTTGTTTGTGAATTTAAGTAGAAACGGAAAATGTTGTTTGCCAAAAGAGATATATTTCGTTGATTTGTCCCCAATATCAGGATGTATGTATGCACGTGTGTATCAAGAATGAGCATAACATATACATATAAATATTTATTATTTTTCAGACTGTGTATATATTGGTTTGTCTGATCAAACTAAGTAGGAACGCTGGGTGAGCTAGAATGGAGAGATAGTTTATCCATTCTGGGCACCAGGACAGCCAAACAACTTTGATAATGAGGATTGTGCATGTATGTGGGGGGAGTTAGGAATCCATGACGTGAACTGCGACTTCATATTGGCTTTTCTATGTCATAAAAAACCATTTCTGATCCAAGCCAAGCTAGGTGATCAGTTTGTCCCCATAACAGCACCTGATATTTAAAAAGGACCAATATTTTTCTTTTTTTATTTTATACTGCTTCCGTTTAGCTCACTTGGAGGTAAAGCGATATCCATCTTGTATTTTCTGCCTGGAATTGTCCGTCCGTCAACATTTTCTATATTTGCTTCTCGAAAACCATTGAGTCAGTTTTGATGAAATGATGTCCTAATCTATATTTGGTTTGACCTACCTAGGAATAGCGGTTTCAGGGGCTAAAACATGCTTGAACCTTCTCCAGATCGACTAAACCAATCACTTTATTTTTTATCTTTACTTCGGGGGTTTTTACGTTCGTGTCAAAATTTCACTTTATTGCCTTAATAACCATTTATGATTAAACTTGACAGTAATATTTTTTAAAAAGAAGTCTTATAAAATATGTATCTGAGATGGTGTCTCCATCAATGGTGCTGATTCCGTTGTAGCAGGTGAAAAAAGGTCTTTTCTATTACTTCTTATCTTCCACTAAGTTTGGTAATTCTTTGAAGGAATGTTAAATAGGTCCGTTAGGTTTTTTCTATTACTTCTAATCTTCAACTGTTTGATAAAACACAAGTATACTTTAGAAGTTTTCTCATTACAGCATGAGATTTGATAACAAAGAATAACAACATTAAAATTACTTATAATTAAACGCCGCTCAATTATTTGACATCAAACTGACAATGCATATCTTGGGAATTAAATATTTGGCCGTGGTCTGCCAGATTAATGATATCGCGCACCCTTTGGTCTCTTTTCTTTAATCACGACTCCAAATGTGATTATGTGAGATTTATCAATAGCCTCTGTGGTGTTTTTTTTTTTTTTGTTTGTTTTGTTTTTGTTTTTTTTTTTTTTGTTTTTTTTTTAAATTTAAAGTTAAAACAGCGTTATAACAGATTCTTGTGTGATCTGGACGCTGGTTATACGTGTGCTGTATGCCACGTACGAAATATTTGAACATCCGAATTTCTCGCGTTGCTTCAGTACAGTTTTGTTGTATTTTTCTAAACTTTTTTATGCAGATATTAGGTATATAATATATGCCTTTGGTTAACTAATAGGTAAAAATAGCTATCAACACCGTTTGCTGTGCTGAGAATTATTATGTTTTGTATTTTCTTCTATACTGTTCGATACAAAGAGCACTTAAGTGTTGTGTATTGTATGAATTGTATTTTCTCCTCACTTTTCGAGACAGAAACATATATTTCGTTTATAAATTAATGTAGATGTGCCTGGTGTTTTGCAAGCATTATCAATTCTATTGATTGGTTAGCACATTGAGAAAATACTATTCTAGCAGACGTCGTGTATGTTTGTTTGTCTGAGGTTTTGTTTCTTCTTCTGACTTAGAACACGTTTCTGCAACATTTAACTTTTTATTTGTCTTAACAATTTGATGTTAATAGCATTCGATATTTTATACCCTTACTTTGAATCGTTTGCATTTCACAAATTCAAAAAGATACAGTTTTAATGAGCCAAAATGCATAACAATATAAAATTGTAGTAACTTTAAATTTTGGGTACCCAGCGTAACTTAAAAGTGTTGCATCAGCAAATTAATACTTTCCAAATAACCGTGTCTCATTTCGAATATTGCACAGGATTTTATATTGCATCTTCCGATATGTTAACCGTGTTTACACCTTGGAGTATCGAGCAGATATTTATGTGCTTCGGGTATGTGAATTTCATTGGAAAGCCACTGCATCCAATCAAAATTAAGTTGTTCCAATTTGAACATTGTTCCTACAAGATCGAGACAAGGGGAGCACACATCATGAATGGACTCATACATAAGCAATTTTCTGCTGCCTGTTCGTATTTGTACAAATACCTTTCACTCAAATAAACATGCAATGGCTTCTCTTCTGCTACGTAGTCATACTTTCGATGTTAAACTTACAAAGTATCCTCTTGAAGTCAATTGTCTCCACCATCTTCGATCGATGTACAATGCACCGGTGTTACACACTATTGGTTAGTTGGCATTACATACTAAGGAAGGCAACTCATGAAATCCAATAGATGTCGCTAGGACAAAGCACTAAAAATATATGTTCGATCCGCGTAGGTGTAGATAGCGTTAACATATAGGAGCTAGCGAAGATGTTTATGTTGTGGATATAGTAAACCTTTCCTTCTGAATCAAAGATACGTTCTTAGGCAATCTATTGCAAAAGAACTATACCAGCTCAAACGTTAAAATCCGCCGTTTCATTGCGGAGGCGTTTACAATTCTGCTGATTTGTTCACATACTGTTGTATAGCGAAGTATCGTAAGTCATTCATTGTCCGCTTATATATGTCATTATGTCTGCACCTATCTACCACTGGCTATTTGTCTTTCTGTCTGTCTGTTTATATACTTAATGGAGTGTAATAAGTTTATGTTGCTTAGGTGGACAGATAAATCGTTATTGTACAAATGTCAGACCATCGCTTCTTTTAATTTTGTTTAACACAAATGTGAATGTAAGATGAATGAAACTATCTAGAGAGTGCGTATTGTGAAGAAAAGAATTAAAGTCTAAATATAATCATGCAATGAGAGCGGAATCCTTAAAATGATAAACCATGTAACAGAATTCTATCATATACTTACGTTTTAGAATTCACTTATTTCTGTTATGTCAATTTCCCAATTGATTAGTCTCTAATATCAATTGTGTTTTCTAGCTAAAATCCACTCATGTTAAGGTTTGGGTGGGATGAAAACAGCCTGAACTCCTGTCATATCATGGGATTCACCCCAGTTAGTTTTTCCCAAAGGTATATAGAATACAAACAAGTATCTCTCGCTCCTTTCCACTCATCTTCACCTCATGTACCTTAACCACCCAAAACTTGTTAGTAAAGAGAAGATAATAAACTAACAAAAACTTTTTTGTTGTTAATAATTGGGTATCATTAAACAGGATTGTAAAAGCTTACAAGCTAAATCATATAATATACATGATAATTCTATATAATATACAAGATAACTATATATAATATACAGGATAACTCTATACACTAATTAACAGAGTGTCATTAAGCAGCGATGTAAAAGCTTACAAAAAAATAATATAATATTCAAAATAGCAATATACACTGTATAATATAACGGTGTAATACTTATAAAAATAGCAATAGTTAATTAAATAATACATTACATTTGTAATGATCGTGTGTAAGGTCCTGTTCAAATTTTATTACATACATACATACATACATACATACATAAGTCTTTAACCTCTGTTCATTGTACTCTTCTGTCATCTCAGATTAAAAAAATTCTTTATTACTTATTCCAAAATATTTCCTATAGTCCTCGATCCATTCACCAACCACTTCTCCTATGTATCCATTTATCGGTCACTTCTTCTTTAGATCCATTCATCTGTCACCTTCCTTTAGATCCACTCATCTGTCACTTCTTTGTTAGGTCAGCTCAGCCATCACTTCTTTAGATCCATTCATCTGTTACTTCCTTAGATCCATTTTCTGTCTTTTTCCTTTAGATCCAGTCATCCGTCCTTATCTGTTAGATCCACTCAACCGTTACTTCTCCTTTAGATCAATTTATCTGTCACTTCTTTAGATTCATTCATACATCACTTCTCCTTTAGATTCATTCATCAATAACTTCTCCTGTTCTTGATATCCTTTCATCGGCCACATCTCCTTTAAGTCCTCTAAACTGTCATTTATCCTTCAGAGCAAACTCATTTGTCACTCCTCTGTTAGATCCACTCATCCGTCACGTCTACTTTAGATATATTAATCTGTTAATTCTCCTTTAACTTTCACACTCATTAGATGAAATCATTCCTTAAAATATCACAAGCAAAGCTCACCGGCATTATTCGCAAGATACTATCAAACGGTTTGGAACGCCCAGGTATATGGTTCGTCCATAACGTTCATATAAAATACATTCTTTATCACCTCCGACACATCACAATAGAACCACACTTTAAGTTCACTTACTTTTTATATGTCAAACATTCCAGGAACATTCTTATATATGGCGTTACTGTCATACTCTAATATTTCGTTTTTATGTTTAATTTATCAGACAAATCCGGAACCAAACTATTAATCAAACATTACTCTTGGATGGAAGGAGTATTGAATAGGGCGCTGAGTTCAATACCACACATCTGCAATGGTTCGTTAGAATCAGATTGAATGACAAAATTCAAATTGACAAATTGACAAAATTGACAATTGACAAATATATAAATGCTTGACTCGTCTAGCAGTATGATTTCACACCTGCAGAACTAGAAAACGATTTCCTTCATAGTCTTATATTTTAACACTTTCACCATTGCAACTAAGTAAAGGGCCTCTGCCATCTTGTGACCCACTATAGAATTATATGTATTATCCCAACGCCAATCAACTTGGCGGACATATACATATGGTAAGAGTCCAATAAAATAGTTCGAAACAAAAGACTTTTTAATTAGTTTGTTGTGATGATTTTCTAAAGTCAGAGGGATATATGCCTAAGTGTAATTTGAACAAAGTGAAATTCTTCGAACAAATGTGTCATTGTGTCATTGTTTATTCCAATCCAGTGTAAACATTAATCACGATTCGGTATTGAATGATAATTTGCAAAATTTCGTAGGATATTAGCCAATACAGAAATTCTATGAAACTCTGGAAATAGCCTTACTTAAGTTGTAGCATAAAGATTGATAAATTTCATGTTTGTTTACACATGTAATTTTATATATTGATTTTTGTTGTGATTTAATAAAATAAAATTGTATCTGCATGCTTGACACTTCTTATCTTCCTAGTTACAGATAGTATCAAACATGGTCAACTCTCGCAAACCCAAACCATGCTAGCAACCTATTTCGATTCCCTTGACGAAATGACATCTCCGTCGTCACTATATATATATATATATATATATATATATATATATATATATATATATATATATATCGGCAAAATGTCATGACAAGAAATTAATTTATACACGTGTACCCAACATGGACTTAAATCTGACTCGGAATCTTATATGTGAATTACTCAGTAGTACGTTAACCATGTCCATGCATCAATTTCTGAAACCACTGCACATTTCACTGTGCTCTGAGGAACTTGTTTTAAGGGTAATGATTTTAATCATGAGATCCAAAAAGTATTATTATTGAAGTGTTGAAACAGCGTTTTGGTGAGGATTCATAAAATATAATATTAAATATATACATTTACACTAAGGCTCGCCCAACTGCAAACAACGCATGTCCAGATCTGCCATCAAAATAACGCGTCGACAAATCAGGATACAAGATGTGCTTTTGAAAACACAAGAAGAATGAAACGAATGTAAATCAACCGTGTAAAACGAGGCTTCACTTTTAATAAACTCTCCAATTTGAGTACGTACTCAACTCAAATCTTTGTCTTTCTCGAATTAACCAGCCTGTTTCACAACGTGTTTACTACGGTTTTCTGGACATTGTTTATACATTAATAAGGATGCTTCACATCAGGTGGTTTTTCACTCAACGCTGAGATGTTTTATGAAAGCGGCATCTGATTTTACCGATGTATTGAGTACTGGATGATCTAGTCTACGACTGCATTAGCCGCTTCCGCTTATGTTCCAGCAAATTCGATATTGGATGTATTTTAAAAAGCTAAGGCGATATAAATCATTCTTAGATGATTGTTATTTTCGTGAATATTTCAAAAGTATGATGTGGGTGAGGTGGAGTGAGTGAACTTCCTATCTACTGGTTATGATGCATGTTTAAGTACATTATCTTTAAGCTAGCAATACATCAATAAGTGTGGTTTCATTACGTTAAAGTTATGAGACTAGCTTCTTATCCTTGATCGACATTGATATGTTCACTTAACAATGAACACTGTAACGGTTACAGCAAATTAGATTTGTCATTAGTACAAGAATAGATACATGAAATTAACTACATGTGGTACATAAGTAGATACCCCACAAAACCCACCCCATCCCACCCACAACCGCCTCACCGTACCCAGTGTGCTGCACACGTAATATTGTCATGATTTCCTGATGTTTTATGTATGTATCATATTAGATTATTCACAGATTGACATCATAAACCATACATATCAAAAGTAAGGAAGAAAATTAAGGAATTTCCAGATCCCGACTGATGTGAATAAAATTTTACTACACTCTGAACATTTTAGACACGTGAGCTTATTTAAAGTAAAACAGTCAAATGTTTTGCAGAGGACTATGTCACGGATTATTCGTGGACGTTTGGTAGAAACGAATAATTGCAGGGTAAGATCAAGACAAGTGCATAACTCTCTGGAACCTAGGTTTGAGTACAACGATTGGTCAATATACACATCTAATGATGAGTACCATATATCTACTACATTTCACAGAAATCAACTGTAAACAAAAGATCGGTTGGAAAAGTTTTTTAAAAATATTTTCATCTTTAGATGATGACCATAATGTTTATCAAGTTTCAAACCCTGCGTGACGGTTGGATACAACAGACGTAGAAGTATGGAGAAAATGAAGGTAAACAATGATTTGTTGATATTCATCTTCAGATCATGATGAAGCATGTACAATGTTTTCTGGCAATCAATTGGAAACTGTGCAACTATTAGCGTTTACAAGATTCTGTCATCCAGCTGCAAGTAAGAAAGGATGATTACTCTAACAAAAATCCCAAGAACAAAACGCTTTGTCAATATACCCTATTTTCATATATATCTCAGATGTCTATAATATTTAAAATTTATAACAAATTTCCTTCAAAACTTTGGGACCAGTCGGGTTCACCAGGTTCGTTTATACATGCATCCAGCTGCAAGACAAAAAGTGCAATAACTCCAACAAAAATGACGGATGATTTGCATACAAGGTACACAATCGCCGATATTATTTATTTAACGTTTTCTCCGGTGTTCGACGATGAAATGCAAATCCCTTACCTTGAAGTTGTAAATTATCCAGTCGAGTTTAAACATATCGATGTATTTGGACTGAAGCGATTTTCACATGAATGCTTAATTTCGCTTATTTCAAACTTGTTAAAGCCAGGTTCCATCCAGGTTTTACATATTTTCACATTTTCGGCCCAAGTACCCTATGCATTATTTATTAAAGTTGTTTGGTTTGAAATAAGTTACCGTCCATAAAGCTCTGTAGAGTCTAATTACTGAAAGCACTGAAATGATCTGTCATCCCTTATTGACTTACAGATATCGAATATTAATTTTTAGTGCTTAAAGAATGACAATGCAAACTGATATTCTCAGTTGAGGTACCAAATTGTATAACCTTCACGACCAATCTTGGTTTCAAATTTATATTTACCCATAAGAGAACGCCATATAAAAGCACACACACATAGAAGTGGAAAGTATATCAAGTCAAATAATCGCAAAAGTTTGGGTGAATATGTGATAATGGTTAAAGCTTCTATTTACCCACTCTTCTTATCCTAAGGACTATTCAGATCTACGATTGTAATTTTTTCTGAAATGTTGCATATAATCTGTAAACAAGTTGTTCTTTTCAAATATAGCGAACAATAATAGTTGTATGAGGTTACTGGGGGGGGGGGAGACAAACGAGATATACATTTCAACGTAGGTTTAAATGTGGCGACACTTTGGGGATATACGGGAAATCCTATGCTAAAATTGTCCATCGGGTTTACATCTGGGAGACACTTGATGAACTTAGGGAAAATAAACATCGAGAGTAAACAGTAAATAGCAATTGTTAGAAGTAATTAACCTCAAATGGGGCTACATTGTTAGACTGTTAGAGCCGCCTTCGAAATGCTGCACTCTGGGAACTTACGGGAAATCCTTTGTTAAAACTGTCCGTGTGTTTAAAATGATGGAGACACTCTGGTGACATACGGATAAATCCAGTATTAAAATATTTAGTTAGAGACCGTTTCCATGTTAAACAAATTTTGGAGACGTCAGGGAAATATAATGCTAAAATTATCTGATTAGAGTCCAAAACACATCCGACTATCCAGTACCCGCTTTTTTATTACAATGCAACACACACCCCGATTATGCAACAAAAGGGTAAGAGTGATTATACACACACTATACTTACATACATACAAGCATACTATATCACAAGCTGTCCTTAACACCCGATGTGTCTTTTAGTTAATATTTGAGAGGATTTATTTATTTAAATTATTCACTGGAATTACAAAGTGTGCACAAAAGTGTACCAAGAGTACCTATTCATATATCTTGGACTAAATCACAATTTTGGGATAATTGTGAATTCATTCAGGGACATTTTCGATTATATTATTGTGATAGGAACTAGAGGAGGTTCTGCCGCTAGACGGTTTCTCCTACTATTTTTACTTCTTCTTCGTTCATGATGATGCCTTGGAAAACTGTTTTAGAACCAGGGTTTCCTAATTTGGTGAATAAATTAAATCCATTTCTAAAAGAATTTCTGCTTGTCCGGCAATGTTTTCTGCTATTGCTTTAGCGACTGCTGCTGCAGCCATAAAAGAATCCTCTCCTAATACAAATCATGTGTGTTACATAGCTTACTGTATTTATCCAAACAAAAACTGACAAGATTTAGTCCATTGAAAGCACCTCAGGGTCGAGTGGTGTCCATAGTGAAGTTGATCCGACAATCAGTGTTGACGAATTCTAGTAAAAAAAGGTACAACTTTCTTGTAACTTCAGTGTTTTCGCTCCTGAAACAATGACATCACCAAGAAGTTCACACCATCATCATCTCAAGAAACAACTTTCATCAAAGAAAGGAAACGAAAGGGATCCCCTCCTCGTTTAGCTAAGAAATGAGATGTTTATCATTACTGATAAAATCCAATGCCCCGATGTATAAATAAATCATTCAAAATGCCTCCAAAGAAATAAAAGATACTGTGTGTGAAAGTTGTTTGAGCGTTTTAAAAAGAAATAATAATGAACGTTTTAAAAAGGAACCTTTGTCCAAGATACAGAATCAGAAATTAAGAAACTATTGGAACGTTTCTCGCCAAATGGTGAAAAAGAAACTTTTCATGATCCGAAATAAGACAATATTCAACGAGAAAACTTTCTACCCATGCTTATATTATCGATTGATGGACCTCTTTCAGAAAAAGTCATGAGATGAAGAAAAGGTAGATAGAAAGGACACACTGTTATGGAAAGACATCATTCTTGTACCTTTGGACCCTTTGGAAGGACAAAAAAAGACGTTTGTTACCTAAAACGAACAAGAGAAACCTCATTCATCCACTAATCCTAATCTCACCGAGATTTCACAGTTACAACATGAATTACAACTGTCGATGGATAGAACCAGGGCCGGATTATCCATTGGGCAAAGTGGGCAACGTGCCCAGGGCCCCCGAGGCTCAAGGGGCCCCGTATATTATCGTCTGATTTCACAGGCAGTGTTGTTAATAGTACTGTAACCATACCTATGGACAAGGCAGGATAGCTATGGGCCCCTATGATGGCTGGGTCCAGGGCCCCCAAAGGCTTTAATCCGGCCCTGGATAGAACCGATTTGTCAGAAAGAGACAAATTTATTACGGACACTTATTGCAACGTTTCACGAGAAAGCTTTACACGAGACAGGTAAACCTACTTTAGGATGTCAAGAATATCATGAAAAGTAAATAATAGCAACAGATAGGATGATAGAAATAGCCACAGCGATGGAGGAAACAAGCAAGAGGTGTTTCAGATTCAAATACTTAGCATGACATTTGAGGGCATAAAGTCGCCGCTACAAATATTTGTTTTGTTTCATTTGCATGTTTTCAAAATAAGCTGGTGTAGTTCCTTTGATTTCTCTACAAGTTCAGAATTATTGCGACCTTTAAATTTGGTTATCAACATTTAGTTACTAATACTGGCACAGAATTTCTGAACCAAACTTGAAAACGATTTGAATAAAAGACACGTTCAGTTTTCACCACTGATAAACCTGAAAAGAAAGCTAGCATTGTGGAACGTTTTCAAAGAACTTTGAAAGAACATATGCGAATTATTTTACAAATCAGTCGCAAATATATTGACCTTTTGCTACTTCTCGTCAAAGTTTACAATCAATCTTACCACGGAAGCATCAGAAGAAGTGACCATTGAAAATAAGTGATGGTGTTTAATAGATTGTTTGGAACGTCACTTACAACAATGTCAAGACTAGAGATTAGATTCACATAGGTAAAACAAAGTGCACTTTTGACAAAGGTTATTTACGTAAGTGGACTACACAATTGTTTCGTATCATTGCACAAGTGCTTAGATGTGATCATCCTGTCTATAAGTTGGAAGACATAAATGGAGAAATGTTAAACTGAACATTGTGCTTGCCTGAGTTACAGCAAGTGAATTGTCAAACGTTGACTTCAGGAAGGGAAAGTTAGATGGAGAAAATATCCACCTTGTTTTAATTCATGGTTTGCGTTGAATGCAAATGGCATACCTCAGGGCAGGTAATGTAAAATACAACTTGCATTGTTATATAAATAGCATAACTTTTACCTGTAAAAACACGAGAGTGAAACAAGAAATATTATCAATATTGTTTACCTTGCAGGACTTACATTTGTTCTCCCACTTGCCTACAACATGATTTTAGAGACTTTTTTAAGAAGCCAATAAGTCAACAATAAATAATTGATATTAGGAAAATTGCGAAACCAGTAAATCGGGCGTTGAACACTGATATAAAGAATTGTAAAATCGGTAAAACCGTTTTCACTCAGTTGTCACAGTACCGGTACATGGGGTCTTGCCAGAAAATATTGTTAACACTATACAGGCCAAACATCAAATAAAACTTACAACACTAAAATTATGTAACCATTTTAGCTAACAAACAGTATAACTTTTACAACCAGACAAGTGTCGAGTGAAAAGAAAACACTATTAACACGATTTACCAGTTAACAATAAACGCTGTTTTGACCGTCGTCTACATCATGCATAACAAAGCTATTAAGTTTTACAATTGTTGCACCATACAACATGTATACTGTATAAATTGTAAAGCTAATTGTTCCATTATCCATCCATCCATCCATCCATCTACCTACCTATCTATTTATCTATCTATCTATCTGTCAGAAATTTTTCTGGATTGCCAACATTACTCTTCATGCCTAGTCAGTTACAAAGACAACTGCTGTACATAGTCGAGTTGTGATCCATTTTCCCACATGAATTATAACTTCATATCCTCACCACCACCACCACCATCACCACAAATAAAAAAGATAAACAGCTTCTCCACTTCTTAATAGCTTTACTATCCAGTAAGTCACTGTTAAAATGTACATACCAATAATTTACACACCATGATAATTGTAGTTCTCCATACTAAAACAGCCATGACAAGCAGATTTTAAAATGGGTGACCCTAAAATGTTTCACCCTTTACATTCAATGACAAATGTTGACATCAGTCAGAGTTCAGTTCGCTTCCTTATCTCTTTATTCCATTTACATTAAGCGCCCCAAAAATATTTGTGTATCTACATGCAGTTGGTTCAGTTGTATATGTGTTGGCAGGATTAGCCTAAACCTAATGTCTTATAATGGTTATCGCACATAAAATACAACTGCATGTGTTTGTAAGGTATTTATAACACAAGTCAACAAGATATTCAAGATGGCTTCTACCTTGTATACAGCAATGTTTGCTAAATCTTTTAATCAAGTTTTCTCCAGAAGACTGGCATCTTGTCTTATGAGAGAATCACTAAAGAATTATTCTCAAGTATACGTACGTATTTCATAACATTTATTCAAGAAGTTATGCCATGTTTGTTCCAAGATTTGCATGAAACGGCCAGTACATCCTAATTTCGGGCTGTATGTCCAAATTTTGATATAATAAATGTGGTGTAGCTATGCGCGAGGTATTTTCAAAAACGTGTTTTCAAGCCGTAACATTAACTTCTTTGGATTTACCATGGTTTCATTATTACATATTTATATTTGGATCTATCATGGTCTCGTTATTACATATTTATATTTTACCTACATAAATGCTAAGATATTGTCACAGGAGCTTTTCAAAAATTGAAATCTAAAATTAACCGATCAAAATTTTCGACTCTTGGAGAACAACATTTTTTTCCTCAACAAACGGGAATTATCAAAAATGTAAAAAATGGAATCATTTTTTATAATACCTTAAACTTTTTAAAATACCGTAAACTAAATAAATGTTATGGTATTAATGAATTTGTTTGAGTAAATAAAAAAAAAAGATATTTAAAACATGTATTCAAATTTTTCCAACGTACAGTAATTGGAGCAAATTGATTGTGCATTAGGATTAACATCACTTTGATTTACTCCAAAATAAAAGCACAGTCCGGGTGAATCAAATATGCAAAATGCACATTACTATCTATTGTTTACGTTTCACATATATATATTCCTAAACATTGAGTAGCAATTTTAAAATTGAGACTATACTTAACGACATTTCTTCGAGATGGTGAAGGGTTAAATCTTATTTATAACAATGGAGGTTGGCGCTGAAAATCGCCAAAGTAGCAGCCCATTTTGTAAGCTGGTGATCAGTCTTATAAAAATTGCATATCCAGTGTTTGAAAAGTTATGAATTTACCATATGGTGTGCCGATTTTAGTCAAAAAGCTTATATAAATTTGCAGTGTAACATATTTTCGAGTCTTGCGAATGACGTCACTAAGTACCATTACTACTTCCATAATGCTGGCAGTGCATATTCCAATTTGGATTACATGCCTGACCCACTTAATTCAAAACTCAATTTCACACAATGTGCATCATCTAAAATTTTCAAAAATATCTTAAAAAATAGTAAAATTGTTCCTCTTTCTAGAAATGTATGTGTAGAGCACGTAAGAGGATAAAATGCAATCTAAATACTGTATGATGCCTTTACTAACCTTAAAACGCACAATAAAATTAAAATAATGCCAGATACGCAAGATCTGGCTTTTTGCTTAACGTAAGAACTAGTAATTCCGTGCAAGACGTTATTACTTTAACACACGGTATGGTGCAAAAAGAGACCTGTTCTGATTACTGGGCCTAATGTTAATTTTCAAAGTATATTAGAGTTATCACCTCCTTGCTTGTGCATATCTATGTGGTGTTCTGTTAGTACTAATATTATTACCCCTAATTATTTCATGGACGGGGTACTAATTTGATTATACATCTCTCAATGGAGCAGCCAGGTGTGATTAACACATGGTTGTATTTTTGCAACAATTTTTGCTCATGTTCGTATTGGTGCATACATATTATTATAGTACAAGTCATACAGGTCCTGTAATTTTAGTTTTAAAATTTAATCGTAATATAGTTATAACAAAATTTATTCAATAGTGATTTTTGAGTGATCTACACATTAATTATCATAACAAAAGTTCCAGACGAAAATTATTGATTGCTATCGACTTTTGAAATGGCAGTTCAGCATTACACTGGGTCAATAAAGTTGATATTTGATTGAACTATTACTAATGCAGGGTGAATCAAGGTATGATTGCATGAACATTCATCCATGAATGGGATAGTGGAGTAACATACAATAAGTTTTATTTTAGCTTGTACATGTAACATTTCTTCAAAATGATAATTTAGCATGATATAAAATTTAACTAAAATAAATCTGAATTGATTGCCATGTTTTTAGTCTTTTACATGTATGAAAGGACATATTTGTATGGGAAAAATAGGTATTATGTATGATTTGAAATAAAAGACATGACATAACATGCAAAAGATATATCTGAAGTTACATAATTGCCTCCAGTTTATTGGACTTGTCTGCCAATTTTTTTTCTTCCTGCCGGTGTTATCCCACGCTTTGTTTATAAATGACGACATTGTCATGTCTCTGTTTATGTTTGTAGTACAACTTTTTCCCAACCACAGGCGTGTTCCTTCTTACATCATAGCGCGTTACTAAACTGGATTAAACAAGATCACCCTGAAATAAGTAATATAGTAGAATCTGCCTTAAAAGACCACCCCTTCTGCCAAACAATAATGGTCTCCCAAGATAAGTGGTCTCTCATAACAGGTCATAACACTATATAATCAATAAATATGTGCATGGAGATTCCGGTCTCTCAAAACAGGCGGTCTCTCATAGTAGTGGTCTATCAAGACAGGCTTTACTGTATAATCATGTATAAAGAAGGCCAACTGAAAACAACATAAAGCACTGGCAGATCAGGGTCTGTGTTGCTTGTTCTACTGATTACTCCTCACAGACTTCCTTGGCCCACATCTGACAGTGTATTATGTAATGGCAGAGTTGGATTGGTGCAGTTTGCAGATGGACTCAACATATTTGGGAGTATATATAGTAACTGAAAACATTGGTTTGACTGATTAAAGGTGAAAGACACTAATGAATTACTTCAATGATACATATGCTATAGGATTCATTGTATTAGTTTATTTCTGTATGAGGTATTTTATTCTTAGTCGATCCTTATCACTAGAAATACAGTTTTGTTATTTGTCAATAATCTTTTGTCAAACTTGCTTGGTGGAAACTCAAGTTAGCAATCATCATAGATTAACTTTTATTTTTGTATTTTTTTTACTTTCCACTTATGCATGTCTTTTCTAATCAGATAAAATGCAGGCCTGATAAAATTATGTCTCTTCTTTTTTAGATAGCTGGTTTCCCATCTTTTGTCAAAATTGTTGAAGTGGGTCCAAGAGATGGATTACAGAATGAAAAGGTAGTCCAACTTTATAATTATAATTGTATCTCAGCAAAGTTTACGTAATTTGAGAATTTGATATTCAGTTGTGATATAATATTTTTAATAGCATATAGAGTAGGTAAGGAGTAGATTTTCAGTACCCTTCCGTGCATTTAATTTGTAACATCATTTTGTATTTTCTGGACCAGACTTATCTGAAACATTGTCTCCACACCATTTTTGTTTTGGCTGGTCATCAATCAGAAGAGCGTAAGCGATGACCTTTCACATGACCTTTGGCATCACTACTCCTCCTAAAGTACTGCGAGGATTTTTATGAAACGTTATGCAAACATTACATGAAAATGGTGCCTCTTGGACATCATTACGTCAGCTAGAGCAGCCATCTAGAAATTCTTGTAATCACCAAATTACCTGAACGAATGATCATATTGACATGTGGTTTTCAATAAATGACTTCTCATGATGCCTAGTTGGTCCTAAATAAAAATGGTGCCAATCTGACTTCCACTTTAGCTTTCACAGTGGTCATATTGAAAATCTTGTTATCACAAACTCCTTATGAATGAATGGTCATATTGACATGGAACTGTTACTAAAAGACTTCTTATAGTGTCTAGTTTATCCTCCGTGAAAATGGTACTGATTTGAAATCCATTATGTCTACCATGGTGACCATCTTGAAAATCGTGTTAATGTTACCTCTCAATGGATGGTGTTATTGAAATGATATTTTCACTAAATGAAATGCTCAAAAGATCCAACAGCATGATACCCGGTGCCCCTCTAATTTCAGATCGGGCCCCTCTATTATAAGAGACGTTCCCACCAGGCTTTAAAAAAAATAATAATTTGCCTGAGAAAATTTAGATTTCGCTGACAAAATGTGTATAATTTTATTGTGAAATGGTTGGAGATCTAGTAATTTATTCATATTTATTTCCAATATATTGCACCTTTTCTTTGTGGAGATTGTCTACGTACCAAACTTATGTCAAAAGCTGTGTTCAAATCAAAGCTTGTAAACTGAATGTGGAACATATTGCCTGGTTTACCGCAATAATAATTAGTGCTCACTTGTCACAGTTTATTCTACTGGCAGTAGGAAAAAAATACTGTTTTTAAGGCAATATATCACAGGTTTTGTTTTACTGCTGAAATCTACTGCTTTGAAAATTAAGATGTAGTTAAAAATAATTATTATACAAGACTATTTTTACAAGTTCTATCCAAGCAATACAAACACCAGCAAGAACCACACTACTGTGGACCAGACTTGTTAACAGTCATTGTGTCCAGTGCAGTGCAGTTACAGACTGAATGATAACTTATACAAACAACAAGCTATTAATTGATTACCTTACTGTGCAATCTGGAGAGTCTAGGCCAAATGTGGGATGGCTTTTCTCGGTATTGAAAGCAATACATGGATCCAAAGTAATCAATGATGGTTTGTGAGTCTTCGATTAAAAGTCAGCCTTTGGCAGAGGTGAGATACAAAGGAAATACTGAACAAAAAATTATTTCGTCAGAAAAACGTAAGTAAGTAATGCAATACTGCTTAAACATATTAGGCAGCACTTATCAACGACATCCGAGGTGTAAAGAGAAACTGTATGAAGATATGCTTCAGAAATTAATGAACATCAACACTGCTGATCCAATGATTAAATAGGACCTTCATGGAGTAATTGGACAGTGGTTGACTTCAGGACCTGAAGAAAAACATTGCTTTGGGTGAAATATTTTGAGATCTCAATAAACAAGCTAGTCAGTTTAATATATATTTTTTTCATATATAATTTTTGTTTCTTCATATTTAATGTACAGGAGTTGCATCATTGTTCAAAAATAGTAGTTAAAAAATGGGGTCCTTTTGAACACATGGAATCTTGAGTTGGGGCTTCTCGAATATGATATCAGGTTTGTGATATATTTTTTTACGTCACCATTCCTTGACAAGTGTCTGAAACAATATTCTTTGACCACTGAAATGACTTCCTATGACATCCAGTTGGTTTTAATGAGAATGGTGCTGATTTGACATAAGTATGCCTACCATTGTAGCCATCATGAAAATCTTGTTAGCATGACCCATGTTGAATGGATGGTCATACTGACATGGAAGTTTTGTTGAAAGATGTTGTATGATTTGTAGTTGGTCCTAAATGCAAATTACACAATCTGACACTGAATAAACTATTGGGTTTCCATCAGATGTCCAGTAAAGCTGCCATGATGATAGTCTTGCAAATCTTGTTATTGCAACACGTCCTGTATGGATGTCATATTGACATAGAATTATACCTAGAAGACTTGTTATGGTCTCCAGTTGGTTCCATGCAATATGTAACTAACTCTAAAGAAAATGTTGCTCATCTGGAATCCAACCTGGATCTATAGCAGTCTTTGAAATTTGTATTTCTGTGCCACATGTTATCTAATATGAGTCCAGAACCAATATTTAATTCATACGGTAAGGTACGTAGTCCGATTATCTTTACCAATGTCTGTTTCCCAATGTAAGGTTGGTTACTGAAAGAAGTGTTGGCTAAAGCAGATTATAACATGCACCACTACATTTAATATCATTGTCTATAAATAATTACATTTACAGGAAATGGGCTTAACCATGTTGTTATAGATTTTTGGGCTTCACACAGATGTTGAGTTCTTCTCTTTGATAATCAGGACTGAATATAATTGTCAAGATCATAAAATGGTCAACATAAGCTGCATATAGGCTTTGTGGATTCACACGAAAAAGACATTAACCATGAACAAAACAGGGTACCAGACAAAGACCCAAAACTCATGTGATAGTTCTTGTATTACTTCTATATAAAGAAGGCATTTTGTCTGCCCTACAAAAGTTTTGTATGCATCTTCACAAAACTTTCACATATCACATTAACAGAAAATTATTAATTTAGAAAGAAACATTAAAAGTCTTTTTTACTCATCGACAATGGGGAGAGTTCAAGAGTTCCTGCCCAAAAATCGATGCAGCAGCTGGAAAGACTCAAATAAACAACATCATAACAGATAAGGTGAATATTCAGCAGCAGTGGGACAATGGAGCAAATGGAAAGATAATGATTCTAAACGCAAAACAATGTTTGTACCAAGATTTAAATGACATTTTATAATGGTTTTGGAATGCGCATGCCAGCAAAACCCTACTTGCATTTCATGTTTAAGAATCAAGAACTAATGATGTACATGTATCTTCACTTGAAATAAGTCTGTTCTTAAGACAAGAAGAAACTTTTAATAATTAATGTGACTTTTAAATGAAGATATTAATTGCTTTGAAGTTGCATGTAGCTTTCTTAATACATACACATACATATACTTCTCACAAATATTGTCCCCCACTGAAAAGGCCACCCCTCTTATACTGCCCTTTTACTGGTGTAGAAGGGGTGGCCATATAAGAGGAGTCCACTGTACAAACAAGTTTGATGAATTTTTGTCATAAAACCCAGTTACTTTATTTATCGAGGAAATACCTTGAATAATACTTCTTAAGTGACTTCATTTTGTTTTCCAAAAAATAATACTTATTGATTTTATTAAACTTAGCAGGTGGTTACATTGTGACATTGTCTGAAGCAAGTTTATTGGTTTATCAATCTAGGACATGAAGTTCGGGGGGGGGGGGGGCTGAAGGCCATGATAAAAAATATTGTACTGCACGTACATGTATCTGGTGAATATTTTACTTTAAATATAAGATATCAGCATAGAAAGGAAGAAATAGTCTTATATTGGATTCCTGGAAATTCATTTTAGCCAGTTGAGCATCAGTCCCTTCAAGGGACTCTTGCTTATATTGCTGTGAAAACATTTGAACCACATCATGTCAGCCAGAATATTTGGAATTCTTTTCTATTTGTTCTAATGCCTTTGCTTGTGGAAAAGATCAAAATGATGATTTGATTTTTGATAGTTTTCACATTGGTGAAACATGTACACATATGCATATATATTTTGCTGAACCGTAACTATTCCTTTCTCTTCAGAACACTGTTCCAACTGAAACAAAAATTGAATTTGTCAACAAACTATCAGAATCTGGTTTACCTGTAATAAAGGTCACAAGTTTTATTTCTCCAAAGTGGGTACCACAGGTAACTGAAAATCTAATGAATATTGCATCTCCATTACCTTTCTATTGATTTTATTTACAAAGTAAACCTTTTACTTTCAGTACAAGCAAAATTATTTTTGTTTCCATAAGAATACAAGTGCCACTTCATCAAGAAAATTTGAAACTGTAGTTTCACATGGTTTTATGTGTATTTCTCATTTTAATTGCATACATGTTTGTGACACATGAAATGCACTACATTGATTCCATGTGTAAAACACTACCTTAACTCAGTATGTATAATTACACTACATTGCCTCAGGATGTAAAATTATACTACATTGACTCAGGATGTAAACTTATACTACATTGACTCAGTATGTAATATTATATTTCATTGACTCAGTATGTAAAATTACACTTCATTGACTCAGTATGTAAAATTACACTACATTGACTCAGCATATATAATTGCACTACATCGACTACTTATGTAAAATTACACAAAATTGGCTCAGTAGGTAAAATTATAACATCTGATTAGTGGATTTTTCTGTCAAATTCTGTGACATTCAAAAATAAATATTATGCCTCCGGTTCTTATTTATTGAATTCTTATGCCCCTGCTGCATTCAGCAGGGTCAGTTTGAATTGATATGGTCCATCCATCCCTCCGTCATTTTGTACAGTCCTCCATCTATTCAGAGAAGTTGGTTTGCAAGATTGCACACGAAAACATGTTGGACATAATGAAAGAAATGAAATTTACGTAGCATATTTGTATGCATACATAGCAGACCTGATTCGATTTTCAGGCCATTATAGCAATGTTTAGCTCCACTGGTCATAGATTATAGGAGCTGATGAGATGACCTGTGGTTCATTGTCTGTCTGTCCATTAGCACAGATTTATAATGTAATTGCATCCGATCCTAAACTACTTTGAGGAGTCCCAGTAGTCTTCACACACACATTCATTCCATGGTCTAGTTGGTCCTAAATTAAAATGGTACATCTTGGTCATCAAATAAATACTTGAAAGTCTGTTATCATGACTTCTTCAGAATGAATGGTGATGTCATGATTTTGTTTTCACTGAAATACTTCTGACGACATCTTGTTAGTCCCAAATCAAAAGGTGACAATCTGATATCGAATATGGCTGCCATGAAAGTCATCTTGAAAATCTTAATGCTACTTCTTCTGAATGGAAGTCATAGAAGACTTCTTGTGATATCTTGTTGGCCCTAAGTGAAAATGGTGCTATGCAGACATCAGATATGGCTGTCATAATGGCCATCTTGAAAACCTTGCTATTGCTACAGCCACTGAATGGATGGTAATCTTGACATGGGTTTTTCACCTGAACAACTTCATAAATGTTTAGTTGATCTTAAATGAAAATGGTGCCAATTGGTTATCCACTGTGGTCACTACTATGGCTAGCTTAAAAGTAATATTATTGCTACTCCTTCTAAAGACTTCTTCTGATGTCTAGTTAGGCCTGAAAATAGATGGTGCCAATCTGACATCCAGTATGGCTGCTGGCTTGAAAATCGTTTCATCACTATTCCTCTTAAATGAAAATTCATATTGAAATGGGGTTTTTATTAGAAGACTTCTTATGATGTCTCCTTGGTCCTAAATGAAAATGATGCTGGTCAGACATCAAATATGGTCACAATGGGAGCAGTCTTGGAATTTGTTATCACTACTTGTCCCAAGTGGGAAGTCTTGCTGACATCAGGTTTTCATAAGAAGACTTCTTATGGTACCTAGTTAGGCCTAATGACAACGATGCCAGTGTAATAGCCAGTGTAATATCCAATATGCCATTCCCTAGATAACTTGTGCCCTGATAACTTGACAAACCCACTTATAATGTGGGGTCAGGCATGGATCCCATTTTTTAGAACTAGAAATTACCAAAACAATTTACCCCTATTGGTTGAATTTAAAGAAAACTGTAATCACACTTGATAACACAAACTTTGATATATCGCTCGTTTTATCAGCGATAACGGTAGATAGGCCCTGGAAATTTTAATCAACATTATGAAATTGTTAACTCTGAATAAGAAGTCAATTTTTTTTAACATTTTACTTTCAAACAACATTCTGAGTATACCATAAATAATGATATTCAATGAAATTAACTCAGTGAAAATGTCACTCCTGCCTACTGGAGGCAGTACTTTAATAAATAAAAACCAATTAAATAAATTTTTTGATCATGTAAAATTTGTATTTTACTTCTACCATTTAATTAGGTTTAAGTGTAATGATCATAAATGCAATGTGCCCTCTTGTATTCAAACGTAAGAACCTAATTAAGTGTCGACTTGCAGAAGGATCTTATGAACTGTTGCACTGAACTAAAAGCTGGCCTCCTTTGTATTATCGCATTAATTGTGCTCTTTGTATCAAATAAAGGATGTGGAATAAAAGAAAAGTGAAAAGGCATGCAAATCCTACATGCGTAAGATCTAGCAATCCCTGTCAAATGTCAAGTAAACTCATTTCAGCTGATCAATCAAACACTTTTATAGATATTACTGCATACCTTAAATTAAGCTACTAAATCATAAATGTGATCAAAGATAGCAAGGCAACCAAGAGAAATGAATACTTCGTGAAATAAAGAGCTTTGTTTCGCAGATACAGATCATCGTGGATAAAGCGAGTTTCAGAAACTTCCTGACTTGTCACTTAGATATATCCTCCAAGATGAAAAGAAGTTTTACTATTACTTGCAATGAAATCATGGCATCAGTATTTTACTAACTAAAAAGTACAAAAATTGAGTTTCAGTATCGATGATTGTTGCATGAAATAAATGTTGCTAGTTTTGGGCGAAAAAAGAATCTTGTTTTTCGTGGCAAACACTGCTTTGAATTCTGCTATAAAATAATAAGCAGGGAACCAGGCTAATCAACAAGAAAGAAATTCAGTGATGTAGTACTCAAATGTTTATCCATACATGTGAAGGTTGTTGAAACCAGCTGTAATAATGTTAAGAATCTTTCAAATGTTGGGTATCTTGAAAATAAATGTAATTTATACAGAATAACAAACAACGTCATTAGAAAAAGTGCTTTATTGACAATTATTATCAAAGCAATTATAAAATGAGTATTCAGCCATTAAACAAACCAGTTTCTCTTGCCCCCTGTGGTTTTGTCCAACGGAGATGGTATAACATAATTTCTTTGCTTTCAGAGGTCCCTCGGTAACTCCCTCCCTCACTTATAGTGTGGTTTGTGTTTGTGTGCAAGTTTTTGAGGGAATGGTGTGTCTTGAAAATCATATCTACTGAACAAACGGTCATGTTCACATGGGGATTTCAACAAAACACTTCTAATTCTGTCTAGTTAATCCTAATGAAAATGTTGTTAATCTTCCATTCAGTACTGCATTGGCAATGACTAATTTGAAAATCTTTTTTTTTTTTGCTAGCACTGAGCATTTAAAAAATAGAAATGGTTTTATTTTGAATTCCTGAAAACTCTTTTCAGCCAGTACTTGTGTACACCTGTTTACCAGGGAATATCATTCATCAGAGGTAGAGAAATGGAATGAAATGGAGTCATGCACTATTTATGTGTTTATAGGTGCAATTTTTATCCATCTTCTTGTGTCAGGGCTGGGGATGGAGGGCTATAAATGTACATTTAATTTCTGCTTTGTTGTTTATGTTGTATAGCTTCTGCACAAAGATATAATTAAGGTTAAAATGTAAAATTACTGCAACTAGATAAGTAAAGAGTAAAAATGAGTACATGAAAAATACTTTTTTTTAGAATAGTCAATCCTTTACTCTCCTCTGCAGTTTTGGTTTTTTGTTTTCATGTTGAATGGTTTATTATTTCTTTATCAATTCGTTTATTTTGTCAGATGGCTGATCACTCAGAAGTTCTAGCTTGAATCAAGAGGTTTCCTCATGTAAAGTACACTGCCTTGACACCAAACCTCAAGAGTTTTCAAGGGGCTGTAAGTTGTCATTTTTAATTGTTACCAAACAGAATCAAGCTTTGAAAATTTAAATTTGTGTTTGTTATAATTGTTTTCAATTATAACAAACACAAATTTAAATTTTCAAATGCTAGAAAACATTGATATTGCATAATTGCAAATTTAAATAAGATCTGGGTCTTTGTTAAGAGTAATTATTTAAATAAACAGCATAAACCTTGATCTACCAGTGCATTATGTGATGTCAGATCAGGGTCAATGCTGTTTGCAGATGAATTCAACTTATGAGCAAGTATATACAATAATAAGCAAAAGTTTAATCAGTATTGATGGTAATAAGTCAGGGGTCAAGCTAGACTTGAATTTTAGGGAGAAGTGACTTCTCCTATCGGGGCCCCGAGTGGCCAAGTGGTCTAAAGCGCTCACCGTTATGGATCATTGCCATCTCACCT